>JAJOOR010001681.1:0-25100 GCA_036250505.1 Solanum acaule
GCAGATGTTTTCACCAAAGCCTTAACTGGTGTTAAGCATGCTACACTTTTGGGCAAGTTGTCTGCGTTTAGCTCACCTCCAACTTGAGGGGGGGGGGGGTGATGAGATTACAATTAGTTTCAATTAGTTTGTAATTAGTTTAATTCATCACATTTAGCTTTAGAGTTCATAGAATTAGTTGAGTTCACAAAATCAGTTGGTTAAGTTTGTTATTGTGTCAAATCAAGTTGGTTAGTTGAACAATGTGTATATATATACACAATACCCTGTATTGTTTATTTTCAGTTTTGATTCTCAATAATATCTTTCCATTTTCTCTCTCTCTGAATATTCTCTCGTGAGCTTCAAACCTCCATCAATGGAGGAAGCCTGATGTTTACCAGCCTATGCTGTTGATTTTGTCAACTTCAATGGTGATTTTATGTCTTTTCTTTTTTTATTTAGCACGGAATTCATCATACTTTTGAGATTTATTATAAGTTTAAAATAAATAAATTTAAATTTACTGTTTGGTGAATTCTTTTGTAAATTTTCACATAAAAAGTTAATTATATTTTAACTTAAAAATTCTAGATTTGGTCGAATTCGATGTCAAAATATCTTGACTCTTGAGTAGATGTGACTTTACCAAGAACTTGAAATTCAATTCAAGTTCTTGGTGAAGTCACATCTATGACTGTGAATTTTAACCTTTAACCTAATATTAATTCACTTAGATTTGCTATTGTGAAATTATTTTTCCGCATGATAGAATTTTTAAACAAAGAGAGTGTACACAAATCATTAGAAATTAGTCAAGATGTGTTTCACTAACTATTGAGTGATAGTTCAGATAAAAACTCACATTCTCAACGGTTTATGAAATTTAAAAAACTGACATAGTTTAGATGTATATTTTACCATTTTAATTCTTAATATTACAAAAGAAAGAAGAAGATGGCATTTGCATTCAAGAATTCACAGAAGAATCAATCAAACAAGACCTTTTTCTCACTAAGGATAAAATTGTAAAGAGAGTGTCCTCTTTATTTCCTTAGTATAGACAATGACCTTCTGTCATTTGAAAGACTTATAGTATGTTGAATGTTGATGTTGAAATTGAGCACTCTCAAATTGTAGTTGTTAATTTAGTGCTTTGTGTAATTCGAATTAGTGGTGAACTCTTGAAATTGTTAGTTAACTTCTTTGCTTAATTAATCAAAGTGTCTCCCATTTGTGGTCATCTCTTGGTTGCCTTCGATTCTCGAGTAGCGTTAATTTTAGATGTTGAAATCAATTGGGAGGTGAGAGTTTTAGCCCTTGTTGCCCATAATTTCAATTTCGGTAATCTTAATCCACATATGTTTTCTTGTTTCTTTCAATCTAATATTAATTTATTTAGATTTGTCAGGGTGAAATCATCTTTCCACGTGGCAAAAATTTTAAACTAAAAGAGAGTTTACACACCTCATTAGAAATTAGTCAAGATGTGTTTCACTAACTATTGAGTGATAGTACAGGCAGAAAACTCACATCCTCAATAATTTTTTAAATTAAAAAATACTAAAATAGTTTAGGTGTATTTAAACAAAAAAAATCATTTTTAACTCTTAATATTACATTGAAGTCACCTTCCACCTTCCATGGTGAAATCATATTTGCAGATATATCATATTAGGCCATTCCATCCAAATGTGTGGTTAATTTTGCCCACATGCAAGTCTTCATTTTCTTCTTGTTGTCATTAAATATCCCCCTTTGCCATTTGCAAGCAAAAACCACCCTTCCAAAGTGTCAAGAGTTAGAATTGATGCATTTTGTACAATTGATGAGAAAAATAAATAGTGAAAAAATTGGATATGTCATCTCCCTTCTCTTATTGTTTGCAACACAATAACATTGCTGCAACAAAGAAGTTAGAGAATCTAGAGATGCAAACAAGAAAACTGTAAGGCTAATATTTGAATGAACCACCCTTTAGCACAGTGTATCAAGCACCACTTTTCTCTGAAGAAACAGGTGATGAGGTTCACAACTTGAATGTTCCATGTTTTATCTTGAATCTGTAACAGGAAATAGTATCACAAAATAAGCACTCTGACATCATTAGTTTCTTCAATACAGATAGATATCCATGAACACCAAGCTAACTACCAGATCATTTATAGCAACCAATAGATAATCAGAGAAACGAAGAAGGGTTATCGGGGTGGTGAGGGAAATAATTAGGCTCAACATGTCAAGAATATCTCATCGCCTTAATCAACGCCAACAATAAAAAACAAATGGACTATCACAAGAAGGAAATATCTTCAATTCAACAAGGAAGAAAGCTCGTCTTTGAGTTCATGAATATCATTGCAAATGTATGTAATATAGTCTTATTGAGGAATACCTTAAGCAACAGGTTCAAAATTCTAACTTGACAACTAGACAGTTCATAAATGAGAACTCACAAGCAGGTCGGTTCTTTATAATTCCTCAACTGAGAACTTAGAAAGAACAAATTATTTAGCTGTTAGTGGGAGTAAAATCAATGTATAGATTCCTTGAAAGTCAAAAATTCCAAATTCTCAAAAGTTGTTCTTAAAGTATAAGTAAGCAGCTTCGATCAGGATTTCGGAGTACCTGTGTGAACTTTTATTAATAAACCTCAAAAAGAAAAGTACAAGTAAGGAGGGTCAAACCTTACTTTTCTAAAGTCATAAATCCTAACGAGGGAGTCTTCTCTACTACTACTTTTTTGGGGGGGTTAACTTTCTTAGAGAACAGATCATACAAGCTTAACTGTCAAAAAGGCACTCATTGATATCACTGTTTTTTGTTTTGATAACCGAGAAGTCCCCTAGGGCCACTGGCGTGCAGTTCGAAACTCAGTTGATAATGGCCCGCCCCTTTACCCTTCTTCCCTTAACTACCAGGATTTTGTTTGTAGGATTCGGACCTGTGCTGTGCACCTAACTCACATGTTGCGCTCTTACCACTAGACCAAAGCCCTCATGGCAAATGCATATTCACCTTTTAGCTCTTTTACAAAGTGATCCATATATACTAATATAAAATTTTGAGAAACAGATGAAAATAAATCATCAAGATATGTAAAAGAAAATAACATCTAAAGCACAAGAAATAGAAAGAAAAATACCTGGGAGACCAAAATTGTCCTTGCGGTTTGATAAATTGTTACTGAGCCACTCAATGTGTATGACGAAGAAACTTCATCTTGAATCTCATTATTGTTTGAGAATGAATGCATTGACCAGCTTTCTAACTGCAAGCCACTTTCTTTTTTCATTTCACTTACGGCACTTGTGCTTGCTCAATCCTTTATTATCACCAACTGCCCTTCGATTTGTTGGTGCAGACCCAAATGCCCCCAAAGCATCAAGAAAAAACTTTTTGTTGGGGATGATCCCATCTTCGTCCATACATGTTAGCAATTTCTGTATAAGTTCCTTCATATCAGCTTTAGTGTAGGCCTTATATAGAAGTTTATAGGTTGATGAGTCTATAGGGAAAGCTTTGGCTGAATGAATACTCTCAAAGAGAAGGTGAGCTTCCATGGGTAAACCATTCATGCAATAAGCGTCAAGCATTGAATTCAGTGTTGAAGCCTTCTTCTCCTTCTCAGATTCTATCACCCTATCAAATAGTTCTCTTGCTTTCGAAACACAGTCACAATGCCCATACATCACAATGAGGCACTCATACGTGATGTAACTTGGCTTATAACCTAAGTCAATCATCTTCTCAAGAACTAACTCGGACTTTTCTCTGAGTCGTGCTTTTCCATAGTTTGTTATCATTGAGTTAAATGTGGGAATGGTAGGTTTTTCCTTTGATTGAAGCAAACTTTTAAAAACTTGTTCCATCTTCTGAAAATCCTGCTTCTTCCCATATGAATCAATCAGTATGTTGAAAGTAATGATATCTGGTTTCACCTGATTACTCTTCATTCGAGAGAGAATGTGCTCCATTTCGTTGATCATTCCATTTTTCCCATAGGCATCCATCAGACCATTAAATGTGAATATATCAGGAGTGACTATGCTCTCGTCCAGATCTTTCAACAAAGCATCTACCTGTTCAACATTTTTTGCCTGAGCAAAAGCTCTCAAAAGAATGTTGTATGTAACAATACTTGGACTACAACGCTCCATTTCCTTCATCTTCTCAAAGTAACCCATAGCCTTTGTCAAGGCCTTGGATTTGTCTCGAGAGTGGAGATGGGCCGAAATTACTGCATTGTACACTGAGGTATCTGGACGGCACCCACTATTACGCATCTCGGAGAACAGCCACATTGCCATTCTGATCTGCCCTTTCTTCCCCATCACCGATATCAATTTTGAATAAACCCCATTATCCGCTATATACCACCGTTGTTTTTGCATCCATCTGAAAACCTATATATATTAGATTTATAAGTGAAGCAACTATCTCTGTAAACTTATTCTACTTCACGAAAGTCAGCAAAAGAAGGCATTTCCCTTGATTAAGATAAAAGACATTTTAAAGACAATTCTTTTTTCAGAACCGCAAAGGTTGGCTGAGTCAGTTGGGTGAGTGGTTTCCTACATGGGAGACCTGGGATCGATTCTCCTCACCAGCAGCCGTCTCAGGAAGATCTCATCGCATGGGGCTTGCCTAGTGCAGTTTACATCTTCCGTGCGATTTGCGAGTTATTGCACAGGAGCAGGTTTACCCAGTGCGCCCTGACTTCTAAAACTGATATTGTTTTTTTCTCCATAGAGTTCCGAAAAAACCTTTTTCACTATGAACCTGTAAAAGCATATGGCAGAAACCACAGCACCTTCTAGCACACAGTACTTTGAGAAAACTCCAACAATGAATACAAACCCATACATGAAAATTTGAACCTGACCTCTAGGTGACAGCATTTCTACGTGAACTTTTGCACTAAATTCAAAATCATACACAACAAACCAACCTATATATACACATTGCCAATAGTAGAGAAATCTAAATATCTTGATCAATGCACACATTCATTAGTTAATTCAATAATACCAATCAATCAACCCAAAACTAATTCACGTGCAACAACATACTCAGTGTAATCCCACAGGTCCTATACAGCTTATTTCATCCTAATATTGAATAACACAATTAAGTGGTTCTCTAAAATCTTAATTAAGGGGTTCCAACAAACGGATATGCAAAATGAAGAATCAAACCTCAAGGCATTGAAGCCAATTATCAGTCTTGCCCAATTGTTCAAAGAGCAAGAAACAATGCTCAGTCCTCACAAACTTAACATACTTGTCCAAAGTGCTCACTAATGGCTTCTTATCACTGAAATTCCTCATAACCAAAGTCACCAGCTCCTGTGCCTCAGATGATGATGATGACCCGTAACCCGACTTCCTCCCACCGGGTCGGGTCGACACACAGCGAATGATAGAGAAAACGGGTCTCTTCTTCTGTAAATTTAACCATGGTGTAGTAGTTGAGGAGGGAAGTTGAACCGAACTGGATGGCGAAAATGGCAGTTTCATCATTGTTGCTATTGCAGAGAAGCTGTGGGGGTTTGAGGGATTCTACTGAAAGGGATGATATTAAGGAAACGACTGATTTACCCTTGAAGGGTTAAAATGGAAAAAGAAAAAAGGATGATATTAACGTAATGACGAATTTACCCTTGAAGGCGAAAAATGGAAAAAGAGAGGATATGTTCGGGAGATTGAACCCGACGTGAATCGAACACGCAACCTTCTGATCTGGAGTCAGACGCGCTACCATTGCGCCACGGATCCTCTTGTTATAAAATAGCTACTTTTTATTAATTAGCTAAAACATTCTGGACAGCTAATATTAGTAGGCAAATCTACATGCGATTTGAGATTATGAACTCACATATCAAAAATCATGATTGGGGATTTCATAAAACTTGACCTATAAGTTTATATTTTGTAAAAATCAATAATAGTATTTTAACTTTTATATCTAAGCAAAACTTTAATATAAATTTAAATTATGATTTCAAATCTCAAAACAGATCGATGAATTGTTAGCAAAGTATCATTATTTTTATATCCAAATTCCAAATGGATGATGGTAGATTGTACTCGTATAAAAATATCTTAATATAATGATCTGTATTCTTAGAATGATATAATAGTTGCGTATAGAAATCTAAAAATGACACGATTGCTATTTAGATATTTAAATTGAGGGGTGGTTTTTAGTGACAACCCAAACTATATCATATTTATTTTAACTTGACAAATGCCACTATTTTTTACAATCAGTTAAATGAAGACTTGTGGCACATATCCAAAATCATTATTAAAAAATAAAATATGTATAAGCAGTATTGACATTTGAAAGAATAAATGACCAAATTATAACGACATCATATTATACTACCACGGACTTTGATGGAATAAACGAAACTCTTTAGCTCATAATTGAATAAGTCTCATATACAAGTCAGGGGAACGTAAGATCAGATTCTACTAAGCAATTACTTCCATTAAGAAATTTATCGATATAAATCTAAATTAGTCGAGTCACTAAATTTTGAATATTAAATTATTAAAAAAAAATTACATTATCACGAAACAAAATTTAAAGTACATTAGTCTAGTTGGTCTTCGCGGGCTAAAGGTCGACCACCTCCTAGACAAGTGATCTTATTTTCTTTTTTTTAATTGAAAAAAGAAGTGTTGCACATGTGAAAAAAGTGTACAGATAAGGCAGAAGATATTTATCTAGTTAGGAGCGGATCTAGGGTTGTTACCTCATTAGTAAAATAATTTACACTATATTATAAGATAATTTTTTATATTTTTACATCTATATATATATAGATTTTGAATCCTTTGAATACAAGATTAGAGATTTATTTAATGGTTTAGGGAATTCAAAATTCACCTTGAGATTTTATGGATGCATATTACATCAAAAATGATATTTAGAGGCAATTAATTAATGATAATAGTATAAATGTCGCTTATGTACTTTGAGCGACAACTACCACTCATTGTAAATGTCCCTAAAATCTATAATGATATTGAATCTAATGACAATTAACTAATACTCATACCATTCCATATTAGTTAATCATTATACTAAATATAGTTGTCCCATATTAGTTGATCACCTTACTAAATCAAGAAAGTATTAATTTAAATTTTCCTATATTACCCTTGCAATTAATTCTTTTTGAAAGTGTTCACATTTTTTGTGAAATTCTCAAGAAATTTTTGAAGGGGTGAATAAGTAAAATTATCTTCTTATTTATGATTCTTAAACAATATGTAAAATAGAAAGTGCTGAACTAATATGAAATAGAGGGAGTATCGGTAAAGAATTAAACATCACTATATTAATTAAAGTATATATTTATTATCGTTAAAAAATATTTTTAATGCACGCCAGTACATGTGCAAAATGGGTTGACAGAAGAAAGATCCATCTTTTTCTCCTTTTTAATTCATCATCAAAGCTAAGTGCACAAATGGAGAGCCACCTAATTAAATTTGCTTTGTGAAAGTAGAAATTGGATCCCTTTTTTTTTTTTTGGTTGAGATGCATGGAACATAGAAGGAATTCAATCAATGATGCAAGTTGAGGGAGAAAATGACAAAAATGATTTTAGGGTAAGTTTAAAATAGTACCTTTTAAGTATGCATTTAATAATTTTGATCTTTTAAAATTGTAAAAAGTTAATATCTTTAATTTTTATAAAATATTTATCAAACTTTGTATGTTAAATTAAATAGAAATAGTGAAAAGGGTAGACAACCAACTAGGAAGGAAGCGTTTTAAGGAATATATCAGACTACTTTTTCTTAAATAAAATAATATGAAGATATAGAAAATATATCAATTAGATTAGATCTCACCCTAATTTAATTTAAGATTTTTGTAAAAAAAATATATGATTTTGACTGCCTACTTTTACTTTTACCAGATATGGATCCTACTTTGTTTTGATGTAGTAACACATTATCTTTTTAGTCTACTCAAAGTAGACACAGACTTGAACATCATAATTTAGTGCAAATTGATAGCAACTTGGTTATCCAATATTCAACAAGAATGTATTTTTTTTATAATTTAAATAATTTATAGCCAAATAAATGATGAAGGAGAATTTTGGATTATAAATTTCAATTTTTTTTGGGAAAATGCATAAGTACCTCTAATCTATGCCCGAAATTTCAGAGACACACTTATATTATACTAAGGTCCTATTACCCCCTCGAACTTATTTTATAAATAATTTAGGGATACTTATGCATTTTCCCAATTTTTTTATACCAAGTCAAATTATGTCTACACAGGAGAGGCACTAATAAATCAAAACAAAACAAATTAAATCAGAATGTTAAAACAAAACTTTCTGTTGCAGAATGTTAAGCTAAAAACTTAAATATAAAACAAAATAAATTAGGAATATAAATATATATCAGAATGTTAATTTTTATTTTTCTATTTTCTGCCCTTTTCCTTGCTTTGGACTAGATATTTCTCGAAAGTTATAACTTTCCCTTTTGTGAAACTCAAATTAGAGAATTCCAAACTAATACTCTCAAATATTTACTGCATCCGATTAAAAATATTAATTGTTTCAATAAATTAAATTTATTTAAAATAATTGACATTTAAGAAAATTAAGAAACCATTCACTTACTCCTCTACCATTAATAGTTTGGTTCAAACTATTGACGGCAAGATCATTTTTAAATTAACCTATTAATTGAAAGTATTTTTGTTCAATTTCACATAGTTTAAAGATATTTTAAACCCCTTTCCGTTTCATATTTACTACGTACTAGAGTATTAATTAAATGGGGTTGGGTGGGGAAGGAGCTATGTAAAAAAAGAATATCGGGAAATCATATTGGAGGTACAATTTTTGCAGTTTATACTATTTTTGTATTTTTCTACTTTAGTGCAATTTCTACTATTTTTGGTCTATTTTTTTTAGGCCTCTAGTGCAATTTTTTTATTTGTAATTTTTAGAATTTGATGAGATTTTTTTACTAATTTTTAATAAAAAAAATTCAACCATTTTCATCAAATCTAAACGATAGAGATAAGATTGCATACATATTATCCTCCCCAAACCCCACACAAAGAATTACACCAGGTACATATTCTTGTACCAAAAGTGTTCCACATTTAACAAACTTGAAGGACTTAATTTTTCCAAAAGCATACTTTAGGTACTAATTTAAACCTTCACCCAAATATGAGGGACCATTTTTGTCTTTTTCTCATTTATAAGTAGGATTCTCCACAATGGAACTTTTAGTCACATATATTGAATATTTTCTACTATTAAACCTTCTAACTATGGCTTTGATCATATGTTCTACAATTATAGTAGCTATAGCCATATACGCATTCCATAAATTACTAAACAAAAAAAAACTTCCACCAGGTCCATGGGGACTTCCTATTTTAGGACATCTTCACTTAATAGGCAAAAATCCCCACCAAGATTTTTACAAATTAGCCAAAAAATATGGCCCTTTCATGCACATACAACTTGGATTAGTACCAACAATTGTTGTCTCATCCCCTAAGACCATTGAAAAAGTTCTCAAAACTTATGATCATAGACCTCATCATGAAGCCTCACAACATGTTTGTTATGGTCTAAGGAACTTGATTTTCTCTAAATATGGATCTTATTGGAGGAACATGAGAAAATTGACTACTATGAACCTTGTGAGTAGTCAAAAGATTAACTCATATCAACCTTCAAGAAAGGAAGAAGTTTCACTTTTGGTTAAATCAATAAAACATGTTGCTGATCATGATCAACAACATGTTGTTGCTGTTGATCTTAGTGCTAAAGTTTCGTCGTTGAATGCAAATTTGAGTTGTTTAATGGTTTTTGGGAAAAAGTTTATGGATGAGGATTTGGATAAAAGGGGTTTTAAGTATTTAGTTCAAGAAGTTGTACATTTAGCTGCAACACCAAATCTTGGTGATTTTTTTCCTTATCTTGGTGTTTTGGATCTTCAGGGGATTACTAGTAGGCTAAAGGCACTTTCTAAGGTTTTTGATGAATTTCTTGAGAAGATTATTGATGAACATGTTGAGTCTACGGAACAGAGGGAAACTAAGGATTTTGTTGATACCATGATGGATATTATGCAATCTGGTGAAGCTGGATTCGAGTTTGATCAACGCCATGTTAAAGCTGTCCTATTGGTATGTAGTTTTATTGATATTGGTAATTAATTTAACAGATTCTAACATTTGGAGTCTCACTGAGATTAGTGGCGGACCCATGATTTTCACAAAGTGGGTTCAAGATATAAAAATATACCTAATATTATTTGTAATTTTTATGAGGCTAACAACATACATATCTGACTATACTAAACAATGTTAATACATTTGAAAAAAAATTACATTGATTTATGAATGAGACGGTAAATAACAAGATGGACGAAAACCTAGGCTTCAATATAAACTAAGAAGATAAAAGAATATTATGAATGATTTCTCTTCATTCAACATTTAACAAATAAAAACAAAATATTAAACAAAATAATTATAACCTTAATTTTAGAATCGAATACATAGAAATATACCTAATATTATTTGTAATTTTTTGTTGATTTTAGAATGATAAGGGATTTTTTAGTTGAAGAAATAAAAAATAACCACAATAATCATATATGTATATATATAGACTAGAATCAAAAGCAAAAAACATACTTGATGGATATTGACTATTGATGCGAGATTTGAGAGACGGGGAGAGTTTTTTTCCTTCAATAAAAAAATATGCTCAAAATTTTGGGGGGAAAAGTAAGAGAGGTTCAAGAAGATTTTAACAAAGAAGAAGACAAAAGGGTTTTTAGAATTGAGAATAATAGGGATTAGTGCCTTTTTGGTTGAGTTTTTAAAAAAAAAAAAAAAATTAAAAACAAAAAGGACAAAAGTTGTTGACTATTGGACTTTTAATTGTAAAAGTAAAATGTTATTCTACTTTTTATAGTTTCTAAGTAACTAAAAGGACAAAAGTTACACCTACATAGAGGACAAAACTTTGTGTGAACGTTTTATATATCAAAAAAATGAATTAAAACTAAAATGTGGCAATGGGGGTTCGATCCCGGGTTGGCTGGGAAAATTGAACCCCCTCAACCACTCGGCTAAGCTTCAGACTTGTGTTAGTGGGTTCAAAATTTAATATATACATATAAAATTTAAAAAACTGATTAAATATACATATATATACAGTGTTATTTTTCAATGAAGTGGGTTCATATGAACCCACTTGAACCACTGTAGGTCCGCCCCTGATTGTATCCAAGTGGATTCACATGTATCTATTTGTTCCAGATACATTGTATCCAAATGGATTTGCATGTATCTGAGGTACACTGACTCTCTCGCTAGTCGCTAGCCTCTCTTCTCTCTCCTCTCTCACTCGTCTCCCTCTCGCTCACCTCTCTCCTTATGTATCCTTATTTCAAAATATATCTGAAATGTATTTGGTATCCCAGATACATGTATCTAGTGTGATTCACATGTATTGGGGATACACTGACTCTCTCACTCACCTCCCTCCCATCTCGATCGCCTCTCTCCTTATGTATTTGTATTTCAGAATGTATTTGGTATACCAAATACATATATCTAGTGTGATTCATATGTATCTAGGATACACGGACTCTCTCGCGCGCTCATCTCTTTCCCTATGTATTTGTATCTCAGAATGTATCTGGAAGCAAAAATATACTTCAAGAAATGAGAGGAACAAACACATTAAAGATTGTCCACTTGTCCATGAGACAAAGCGTAGAAGGAAAGGAGTGAATAATCAAATCCACCACGACCAAAAACCAAAACAAGATTGAGATTAAGCTCTTGGAAATTGAAGAAATGAGGAACAAACGGCGGAAGAACGGTGTTTGTTGCTGCTTCTTTAAGTTTCAAACACTAAATTTATTGGAACAAACAACATATTTAGTCTGGAAAAAAATAACTCAAACATATACAAAATCACTCGTTTGGTTAATGGAATAAGGTAAAATATTACGTGCACAATTAAGTTAAAGATTAAAGTTAATATCTTTTTTGTTGAAGATATAACTAATCTCATAATAAATTTATAATTAAGATGAGATAAATTAGTCTAAGAATCATAATCACATGACTATAATCTCGATCGAAATAAATTTATCCGCAAACCAAACAACCAACATGGCTGCGTTGTTTGCCCTCTACAATATACAGCTTTGATTAAACGTTAGGAATGTAGTTTGAACATTGATACACCAAATTTACTCAGCTATACAACTCAATTATTAATAATGCCAATCAAATATAGGACTCTTGTCTGTCCATATTAATACTCCATTTGGTCTTTCTTTTTTTGTTATTGTTGTTTGAAGTTTTCTTAACAAAATTATTTAATAAATGTATTATAAAGGTTATATATATTATCTTTTATTGTCTTCTTAATTAACCATCTTTTCAAGATTGATAAAGACTTTTTTAGAAAAATGTATTAGATTGATTGTTTACTCTTGAAAAATTAATATTCTTGGTTTTCTAAAATAATAATTAAATTTATTTAGATGAGGAAAATTCACAATACCCTTTATCTATCTTAAATAGCTCACATAATTAAGTATGAATTGAATATATATATATTTTTATTTTTATTTTTGAAACCTCAAATATTTCGAAACACATTTATTTGTAACGACTAAGATTTCAAAGAGGAGGACATTTAATCAATAAAAATGAAAACTAGATCCGATATTTGCTCTCCAACAATATAAATATATAATATTCCCGCTGTCATTTAATTTCACACTTTACTAGTGTAGCTTGTTGCCATAGAGCGTTGAATTTGTTAAACTGCCTAAAAATTAAATATTATGATTTTCCGTATTTTTTTTTGTATATAATTTAGACAAACATAGTGAGAATTAGGGGTGGAAGCTAGGTATGGGGTGGGTGAAGATGAAGTATGCTAGATAGTCGGGAGGACACAATTAATTAATGTGAAATGTCAGTAATGAAACTTGTTTTGCCTACTTTCATAAATGACTTATTTTTAAGGAGCTTGTTTTCGCAAAAAAAGAATAATTTCTAAAATATTTAACCAATCAAACATGAGAAAATTGAAAAATATATCCATTCTGAAAACGATGATGAGGAAAACAACAGTTCATACTAAACGTAAGTACTTACGTAACCCTAGTTTATTTTTTTTATTTTTTGTCTAATATGAATGTGTGATGAGACAACATCTCTAACAACTTAAAAGATGGTTTTGTACGTCAAACATTTATAAACCATGCAGAAAATGCAAATTACTACATGTTTAATCAATGTTGCTTGAATAGTATAATATAGAATGCCATTAAAACTCAAATCTCACATTCAATTATATATTCTCATGTCTCAAATTATTTGTCTTAATTTAAAAAGATAATTATCACAAAATTGTTGTCGTTTATAAATACCTTAATTACGAGCGATATTATGATTGTTCAAATATCAGTGAATGATAAAACAATTAAAATTCTCTTTAATTAATATTTTATAAAGAAGTGTAAAAAAAATTACGATAAATAATTTGACAAGAAAATAATATGCACTAAATATGAAAATGAACTTTTGAAAACAAAAAAGGGTAAAAAGTAAATAAAAAAGGAGGCCACACTTCAGATATGGGGACTAGATAAATCTCGAGATCTACTTTTAATTTGAACATTATTTATCTATTTATTTGAATTAGTATTGTTTATGATTCACGTACTGATTATACAATATTTTCAAATTGATCTAACAAAAAATATAATCTTAAAAAAGAATTGATAAAAATAATTTTTTTTAGACAATAAATTGATCCATAACATGCACTGATACACATGAAATCGAAAGGCAAAAAGAAATTGAAATTACCTATATTTATTATTATCATATGAAATTGTACACCTATATATTATTGAGAAGCAGGCTCCAATTTATAAACATTGGACTGTTCTTTTTATCTATTATTTTTTTGTGTTTCGATTATCGTATTATTTGCTTTCATTTTCAAATTGCTTTGTTATACACTATTAATCCTAAGATCTTTCAGAATTAAATACACTTTCTATCTCCACGAGGTAGGCTACGTTTGTGTACACTCTTCCTTCTCCGTAGCTCACTAGTGAGCTAAGCTGATGAGCTAAGAATCCAAATAGCACCATATATATTGCCATTCTGCATACTACAATTCTTGACTCTCTGTATTACAAGTGTTGAGAAAAAAATGGAGACAAGTTTAGTTTCCAAGTTCCTCAAAGTTTATACTTTTTCTTTGCTAATGGTAGTTCAGCTAGTCTTTTGCATTGTTACCTATGATAAGAAGGCTATTATCATTAATGGTCAAAGAAGAATTCTTCTATCTGGTTCCATACATTATCCTAGAAGCACCCCTGAGGTACTCTCACTTTTTGTTAAAATGTGTGACCATCTCGACTAAATGTTAATGTACTGATGAATTTAATGAAATGGGGGTGTTGCAGATGTGGGAAGATCTTATAAACAAGGCCAAAGATGCAAACTTGGATGTTATTGAAACTTATGTTTTTTGGAATGTTCATGAACCTTCCCCTGGCAATGTGAGTGTACAATTTGCCCCAAAAGACTTGATCTTTATGTTTACTGATTGCTAATATACAATATATTTTCTTGTGGACAGTATAATTTTGATGGGAGATATGATCTTGTAAGGTTTATAAAGACTGTGCAGAAAGCTGGGCTTTATGCACATTTGCGCATTGGACCTTATGTTTGTGCTGAGTGGAATTTTGGGTAATAGTTTTACTTTGAGGGATCTTTACACGAATAGATGGACAGATTATAGATACACATAGAATATGCACGATCGTACACATATTATACATCATATGGTTGATTTCAAGAATGAGCTAATGTGTCTGTAACCTCTCATTTGATGCAGAGGATTTCCTGTATGGTTGAAATATGTTCCTGGTATCAGCTTCAGAACAGATAATGAACCTTTCAAGGTTTGTCCAAAGTCAAAAAATGATCTTTTTGTTGTGTTAAAGTAACTGAACTTTATTCGACTATATTGTACAAATACAGCACCAATTTTTGTACATGTTTGTTTCTTCTCTGATAAATTGATAGATTCTGATCATGAGTTGTAGTATTGACATTTCAATTGTTTTTGTGGTAAAGGCAGCAATGCAAAAATTCACCAATAAAATAGTTGAGATGATGAAGAGTGAAAACTTGTTTGAATCTCAAGGAGGTCCCATTATACTGTCTCAGGTATGAAACTTATAGAATTTCTGTTTTCTGAAATGCATGATATACCGCGCAATTGTCTAGCGAGTGTTTTGAAGTTGTGTTTGGTTAGATTGAAAATGAATATCAACCAGAAAGGGAGGCTCTTGGAGCAGCTGGTGAAGCATATGTCCAATGGGCTGCACAAATGGCGGTTGGATTAAATACTGGTGTCCCGTGGGTTATGTGCAAAGAGGATGATGCCCCTGACCCTATCGTGAGTTTCTCCCGTTATTCTCAGTATATATATTTACATTCATAGCTCGGATTTAGGCATAACGTCCTTGAAACTACTGACTGAGGGCTCTAAACATGTGTCTTAATCAGATAAATACATGCAATGGTTTTTACTGTGATGAATTTTCTCCCAACAAACCTTACAAACCAACTATGTGGACTGAAGCTTGGACTGGCTGGTAATGCAAACATATGCTCATTTTTATATATGCTCATTTTCATGAGGTGATTCTCAAATTCTTGTTTGTTGAGGGAAGGTTCGCGGAGTTTGGTGGCACGATACCTATGAGGCCAGTTCAAGATTTGGCATTTGCAGTTGCTCGTTTCATACAAAAAGGTGGCTCATTTGTTAATTACTACATGGTAATAAACTTCCTCCGGAAAAAAAGAAAATCCAACGTTCATACTGAACATGTTGATGCTTGAATAGGATGAATGATCTTGCTTGTCTTAATTATGTCTTCTTTTAACAGTTCCACGGGGGAACCAACTTTGGCCGTACAGCTGGAGGACCTTTTATAACAACAAGTTATGACTATGATGCTCCCATCGATGAATATGGTGAGATTAATCAGCTTAGTCCATGATGGCTAGAAAGTCCTTTTGCGCGTGAATTTAGAACACTGAATCTCTAAGTTATAGTCCTTGTCTACCATTATCGCTATGAAAGACGTTCTATTTCATTTCATGACATAGGCTGAAGTACCTGATCAAGCTCTAGATTGAACTTTTAGTTATCAGCTAACATCTTAACCTCATATGTAATCAGGTTTGATCAGGGAACCTAAATATAGCCATTTAAAGGAGTTCCACAGGGTAATCAAACTATGTGAGAGCGCTTTATTATCTTCAGATCCCACTGTTGTTTCACTAGGAAACTATCAGCAGGTTAGTGTCAATTACAAAGGTTCTTAACCTCAAAAAATATGACATTTGCTTTACTTGTTTGTCTTTCTGAATCAAAAAAGTCATTTATTTCAGGCTCACGTATTCTCGTCTGGCAAAGGAAACTGTGCAGCGTTTCTCTCAAACTACGACAGTAACTCTGCTGCTAGAGTAGTTTTTAACAACAAGCACTTTAATCTACCTCCTTGGTCCATCAGTATTCTTCCAGACTGCAGCCATGTTGCCTTCAATACTGCAAAGGTAAGCAAGATTTCAACAAGCATTTGTGCAATTTCAAATTTGGACCTTGGTTGCGTACTGTCAACAGACACTATTCATTGTCATTCAATCTCTTTCCGTAGCTAGTAGCTATGTGCTTTGTCTTTCAGCTTAGTAATTTAAGACATCCTTTTCTTGATAAGGTTGGGGCTCGAACTTCACAAGTGCGTATGACACCAACTGTCTCTCAGCTCCACTCTTGGGGGGCTTATAGTGAAGATGTATTTTCTTTAGAGGACAGCTCAACATTTGAAGCTGTAGGACTTTTGGAGCAGATAAATATCACCAGAGATAACAGTGATTACTTGTGGTACATAACAAGGTGAGGTTCATAAATAAGTCGAAAAAAATCATCCAAACATACGTATATAAACTTTTCTAATATTGACAATGAATTCACTTTCTTACTTGGAATGCAGTGTCGATATTAGTCCCTCAGAATCATTTCTACGAGGGGGACAAAAACCAACCCTCAACGTCTACTCAAGTGGACACGCAGTTCATGTTTTTGTAAATGGGAAACTCTCAGGTAATGATGCTTATATGCACATATTTGGTAGAACAGCTAGTAGGAAACATTTTTTATATTTCCTTCTGTGGAATTCACAATTTTCAGGATCTTCTTATGGTACTCGGAAGGACACAAAGTTCACTTTCACAGGACCAGTTGATCTGCAGGCCGGAACCAATAGAATAGAGCTACTGAGTATTGCTGTTGGCCTGCCGGTTGGTTTCTCTTCTTTGCCTACAGTACTTATCATTCAAGGCAAAAACAGATGCAACTTTTGTTACTCTGTGTTGCTGCACTAATAGTTTTTCATTCTCTATTGATTATAATTACACTTATTGCCTTGAAGAACATTGGAATGCATTACGAGGAATGGGATACAGGAATACTCGGGCCAGTTGTTCTTCAAGGTCTCAACCAAGGCCATAAAGATCTATCGTCACAGAAATGGACATACAGAGTACTGAATCTTTACCAAATCTTTTACTCTTCTGTTTGTTTTTAAAAGATCATTGACAGTTAAAGCGGTCCTTCAGGTTGGATTGAAAGGAGAAACAATGAACTTGATCTCTCAACACGGAGCATCTTCCATTGAATGGATTGGTGGTGCAGTAGCTACCCAAGGACAACAACCTCTTAAATGGTACAAGGTAAGTAAATGAGAAAAAGATTTAAGTTCTAACAAAGACTCGTTAAGATTTATGACTAGAGGCGTACTCAGAATTTTGGGAGTGGGATCAATTGAACACATAGATCATTTCTAGTATAGATCATAGATATGTATATAGACCATATTCTCAAAGAATTCCGAAACTTGAAGCTATTATGTTTAAATACTGGATCCGCCTCTGCAGGCTTATTTTGATGCACCAGAAGGAAATGACCCTGTGGCACTAGACATGAGAAGCATGGGTAAAGGACAAGTATGGATCAATGGACAAAGCATAGGTCGGTATTGGACAGCATCTGCTAATGGCAAATGTGATGATTTCCACTATGCTGGAACATACAGACAAACAAAATGTCAACTTGGTTGTGGTCAGCCAACTCAAAAATGGTAGTTCTTGAATTTCTACTGATTCTTTCATCAATCATACCTTAGATTTCTTTCATATCATCAACAACACAATAGCATTTGCTAACAAGTACTCTGCCTGTTCTGCCTCTGTAGGTACCATGTCCCAAGATCTTGGTTGAAACCGACACAAAATTTGCTCGTCTTATTCGAGGAAATAGGTGGTGATGTATCAAGGATATTGCTAGTGAAAAGGACAACTTCATGAGTTAAGTTTATTTGTTCTGTAGGCTTTGATCATGAGTTCCATCACATTTCTTGGAAAATCCAAGATCTGGTAGAATTTCTTGTTTCTTTTTGTTTTATTAGAATTAACCATTATGAATGTCCACTATGCTTGGTGGATGTATATGTTTGATGTCCACTATGCTTGTCTTCTGTTCCAAGTACACAGTTTGGTATCTCACATTCTTTCTGACATTGTGTAACCCATGACCTTTATAAAGAAAACAAGATCAAGTCCCTAGACACTATATCTCAAATCCTGTTTGATATCCATTTATGAATATGAGCAAGAGGGAATAGAATCACAAATCTTCAGTAAATACACGTTTCGCAGCGCAATTCATGTTCAAACGCAAACTTCAAATTCAAATTCTAGAACTTACTTTTTTTCAATTCACACCTGCTCAAAGGTGATCTTAGATGCTGATAATGTACACAACCAAAAGATCTATGCAATGATAAATAAGTCTAGAGCTATCCAAACAAGTTGAAAGGTTGACAAAAGTAGAAATGGGAAAAGAGTCTTTTGATAGAAATGGGCATATAGCCTTACACCAGTAAACACCATATGCACAAATGTCAGATTCCAAGCACCAACATTACAAATCTTTCAAGAAAGCAGTAAAAACATGGTGGATAATAAAACATACAACCATCCAGAGTTATTACAAAAGACAAGACTAAATACTATAATATCATCTCCTTGATTAAGGCTCAAGCAGTCACAATAGCAGGAGCAGCACCATGCTTCTCTATGGTCTGAAGCAATCCGTCTTTATTGGCACCAACCACCCTATCCACTTCTTTCCCCTCTTTAATGAAGACAAAAGTAGGCATTGCCTCCACATGCCAATCCTCTGCAACTTTCTGCAAGAAAGGTTACAGCAATTTACTATCACAATCACTGATTACATTAGTCAAAGAACGAGTATAAAATTGATGCAAAATTTCGATTGCAGACGTACCTTCAGTTCATCAACATCAACCTTGAGGAATATAACATGGGGCATCTTCTTAGCAATGTCAGCAAGAATTGGGGCAATAAAACGGCAAGGGCCGCACCAGGAAGCAGTAAAATCCACCACCACCTGAATCAACAAGTTGTATTTTACATGAGTTACACCAGTTGAAAGAAAAGATTTATGCCCAACAATTTCTAAAATTCTGAGGCATATTTAAAGGTTGCCTTATTCTGTACTAATTCTACTTGGTCTAACTAACAGCTAGCGGCAGATGTAAGTGACCTCAACTCGAATAAGTTCATATAGTTAAAAAGTTTATAATATATATATATATATATATGCTTATGCTAAGTTCGAAGCAATGCTGGTTTACAAGAAAGATTTACGCCCAACAACTAGAAATCTGAAGCATATTTAAGCATACCATCATCATCCATACAACTACTATTTGCTCTAGCAACTACACTAGATGTATAACGGACTCTGGCTCATTTTTTTTTCTTTGATGATGGCGGTATTCGAGTCAAAGTGCAGCTCGACTATTCTAACACGGTTACAAGGCAACTCTACCGTCTAAGACTTAGGCAGGAAGAAATCATCCCAGCCCACTTAGACATCACCTAATATTTTTGCATCCATTATGGTTCTCCCCTTCATGGACCATTTAACCACCGACTGTCCAGATCACTAAATACACCCCACAGCTAAAGGAGTTCAACATCTACTATGTGCACATAAAAATTAAAAAATTAAACCCCCTTAGCCCCAACCTGGCTCCGCCCCTGCCATACCCTCGGTGTGGTGACTTCACCTCAACTTATATAAGTTGAGGTTTTACTAAAAAGAACTATACTAAGTTTGAATCCATGGCATAACAAAAAATCGCCACCTAAATCCTAGATTAGTTAATCTTTAAGAAACTAAACAATTAACCATCACAAAAGCAACAAGTTAAGCATCATATCAACTTTATACTGGGCCATTCTTCAAAAAAAAATACATCATCACATATATCGGTTTCTTTACATCCTGCTCAAACAACCTTTTGAACCCATACATATATTTGGTTGAAATTACACGAATTGCATATATTTTTCCACAAGGGGTCCAGATAGCGACCCAGCACCCCACAAAGCCTAATCAGCAAAGACAGCAACTTTAACTACAAATTTGTTCCAAATCACAATTAAGCCAATCAAATGAGTGAGAATACGATTATATTAACAGCAAATCATACGTTAACATATTACAATTAACTGAAAATCAAACAATAAACTTTAGGTAAGCATATAAAAACCCAAACAAACCCACCGACTAGCCGCAACTGAAAAAAAAAAATCAACAAAGTCTCACACAATAAATCGAAACAACAAAACCCATCTCCAAAAATCAAATATTGAACAAAACCCATAACAAAAAATAACAAAAAAAAAAGTCAAAGTAACAAAGCAAAATCGCCATTATCAAAGAGAAAAAATCAAAGTTATACCAGTTTTTTGGTCTCCACGCCTTTCTGGAGCTGCACCTCCCACTCCTCAACCTTGTGGCAGCCGATCACTTGTCCTTCCTCAGATGAAGTAGCCATTCTCAAAGATTTTAGAAATTAAAAATTCAAAAATAACACCAAACAAGTCCTTAGCTCTTCGTAAAACTAACGCACAATGCACAGCATCTTCCCTTTGGCAGAGACTTTATACAGGAAAGGGAAGATAGTAAATTACCAAAATGTAACGGATTTCAAACTTAATTACGAATTAGGGAAACGCGTCACATAGTGTGTACATTTTATTCAGTCGGTTTAAGTGGTAGGGAAATTGAATGCCACGCGACGTGGAAACACGTGGGCAAAAGTTATATCTATCACTATTCACTTAACAAAGAACAACTTGCGCTCTTGTTACCGACTCGGAGCGATAAGTATCTATTTATTTTTAATCAGATATTTTAGATTCGAAGTTTTTTAATACAAAATCACTTTATATCAAAATTTAAATACAAATGTCATGTAAGTGGCTGAAAAAAACTTGATTTTCAACAAAAAAAAAATATTTATTTATTTTCAACGAAAGGTTATTTTATTTTTATTTGAGAATTCAAAAATTTGAATTTTTAAAAAATACTTATCATTTCACCGTAATTTTGGTTCGACCTCATTAGTGACTAGTTACGTATAAAAATACCACCGAATAAGAAATGACGAAACAACGACGACTTTGATGATTTCTAAGGTGACATTAAAATTAAATGTCTATTTGTATTTAATAAAATCTTAGCAAAGTATTGTTTATACGATTTATTCTATAGATTGTTCGATTAAAAGATTATTTTATTGTTAGTTGGGAATCATTATTTCATTATTGTTAGTTGGGAATCATTATTTCATTATCAAAAATTGACCAAATTTAAAACAGACCATCTTAAGAAATCAACGGATTAGGAGAAGTTTTTATAGTAGGACTTGTAAACACGGCATCTCCTTCTAGTTTTGAAATGGTAAAATATGAACTCCCTCTGTCCCATTTTATGTGGCAATATTTGACCGAGCACGGAGTTTAAGAAATAAATGAAGCTTTGAAATATTTACCAAATTACCCTTTAAAAAGTAGACTCACTTTTCTCTCTCCTCATATATGTATTGGAGTAATTTTTTTAAGATTAAGTGAGACCAACAAGGATAAAAGATGAATTGTACCTTTAAATGCTTACAATATAAGGAAATGTGACATTCTTTTTGGGACTAACCAAAAAGGAAATGGTGCCACATAAAATGGGACGGAGGGTGTATTGAATATGAGCTCATTTAAATAATTACTCTATTACTTTTGATTTCGGTAGGTTCTTTTAATTTGATATAATACATAAATGTATTTTTTAATTTGGTTTTAACTGGTATTTAAATACTTTAATTTTTAGTGTGCATAAATAATCACTATTTGTATAAAATTGAATAAGTTGACACACAAATTATATGTAATATAATACATCTATGACATGAATTGTCAGTTCGCCACATAAAACATCATGTAGTATGTGTGTATAGGAGTCTTAAAAAAAGTAGATTTTACACAAATCTCATAGTGTTACGAGCTAATTATATTGTATTCCTACTCTTTTCCAAATTACAAAATTCCTTGAATTTGGTGGAATTTGAATACATACCAAACGTCTTGATATACCGCGTCTCGGTTTCGGAAACATCACTCAACCTCCCGATACATCGTGTACGTCCTAATGCATCGCGTAAAGTGATGTATCCAATCAATACATCGCGTAAAGTAATGTATCCGACTGATACATTGCGTAAAGTAACGTCTCGATATATCGCTTAAAGTAATGTATCCGACTGATACATTGCGTAAAGTAGCGTCTCGATATATCACGTAAAGTAATGTATTCGACTGATACATTACATAAACTAGAAATTTTTATAATTTTTTTAAATAATAAAAAATATTATAAAATATAATAAAATAAGTTGTGCATTTAGATAAAAAAAAAATTAAAAAACTTACTGACAATGTTCTTATTTGGACTCAAACAGTCATCAATAGCATAAATGGAGAGGGCAGTTGGACTGGTCTGGCCCATCACGTAATGGTCTGGCATGGCCCATCGTAGTTAAACAAGGGGTTACCTTTAATGTGGCACAAACCCCAAAAAAAATGTGTTAATCGTGGTGGCCTGAGTTGCGGACGAAGTGTTAATGGGACCATCATTTAAATTAAGAAAAACTAAGTAACTACACATACATCCTGCCATATACACTAAGAAAAAAAATCAAACGCAAGAAACAAAAAAATTGCTGCCAAGAAGATGATGTTTTCAATTAGAGAATTATTGTCGTTTTAGGATTTCGTTAATTTAGGAATATTTGGTAGAATTGATATGCTAATGAATATGTAAATCAATTAGAGTTGTTAATTAAACCTAAATTACTCTGTTATTTAAGGAAATAGATTACACACATTTAATTCAAATTATTAAAACATCTATCTGTTTAATTCAAACCGTCAGATACAAAATATGATATAGGATGTAATTATGAAACTATCTTAAATTCTAGTAATTAGATCTTAAACTAGTGTGATTTATGTAATTTGCTCTTTAAATTATGTACTGCATAAATATTTGTAAATCATTTACTTCAAAAATAACTTTCCATATATGGTGTTTGAATTTAGATTTGATAAAATTAAAGTTATACAAAATATCTGAAGTATGTTAGAATTTTTAGTCATTTCTCCTAAACTTCAAGCATATATGATAAAAACTCAATCATTTTTATTTGAACTATTCTATGTGGTTAAAAATTTGATGATTATTTGTTAAAGTTCAGTTATTCCCTAGTTTTCACAAACCCAACCATCATTTCCTAGTTTTATTCCCTCAAGTATATCCATTTCCTTATTCATAGCTAACCATCTCCATCACAACTTCTCCAAATTTATTACTACTACTCGAAATATTTTATTCTGAGCGAGGCATACCAACTCAACTCATACTTGTATGAGGGCCTTCTTTAATTGACAAATGGACGGTAATGGGTCCCATTTTTTCAGATTCTGTCCTTTCTTCCCCTACTTACTTTTATCCTTCATCTTTTTCCTCCGTTCCTTTTTTTTTTTTTTTTTTTTTTCACGTCTCTTTCAAAATATTTTGTTTCTCCATTTTATTGAATGTTTTTTTTAGGAAAATCTATGAAGAGTGTTCATGAAATTTTTTCCTACTACTCTACTTACTCTACTATTTTAAAAAACTAATTTATCTTATATTCATTTTAGAGTTCGACTAAACTCAAATTCCTCACATTAAGAGTTAAAACACTTTATACTCAATAAATCGAACTCAAAACCAAAGCCTATGTTTATGAATGAAAAAAATACTTACTACTCCACTATAACCCATGTTAATATGGAAATTTTCCTATACTATAGATGATCTGATCTGATTGTTTTTGTAGGATGGAAAATGAAACTCCAAATAATTGATGTGGCAAATAGTATAAACCATTCATCACAACACATTTGCCACGTAAGCTCTAGATAACATATTTCCACGTGTAAATCTTCTCACCACACTCAGATACATCAAACCCCTCATGGATATTTTTAGGTTTACAATTTGTGTGGATTTGGATAGAAAGTGATTCATTCTCCTACTACTTCTTCGCTTAATCAAGAACCATTCTTGATCTTTTTTTCTTTTTCTTCATCAATGTCTACTTTTTAATTTTTCAAGATTCCATTTTTATTCCTCTGGTTTTCATGGCTTTACCTCAAATCTTACCTTCTCCTTCTTCATCATTCACTCACAAACCCCACTTAAACCCTAGTAATTTCTTCTTAATCCCTCAATTGAATAACCCCCAATGTCAGTTTTCTTCTAAATTATTACTCCAGCGCCGGCACCGGCGTAACTCGAATGGTATCAGATGCTCTGCTTCCTCCTCCTTCCCGGAGAAGCACCACACTGGTTCACCTAAATCAGACGATGTCGTTGAGCTACCCCTTTTCCCTCTTCCTCTCGTTCTCTTCCCTGGTGCTATTCTCCCGCTCCAAATCTTCGAGTTTCGTTACCGGATAATGATGCATACCCTTCTCCAAACTGACCTTCGTTTTGGGGTTATTTACTCCGACAG
>JAJOOR010001683.1:0-46313 GCA_036250505.1 Solanum acaule
AGCATATTAGTCCGATTATAATATTTTATATTAATAATAATTAGATTAAATAACTCATATTTTAGCTACAAATAACTCTATTTAAATAATAAAGTTTGCAAGCTAATCGATTTAAATAAATTTATTAGTACAAATATAAAACATAAAACCAAGAAAATAAACAAAATGAAAGGATTTGAGGGGTATTTTTGTCTTTACATATATTAATCCCATGGTATTAGATCCATGTATTACTAATACCATCCAAAGGGAAGGTATTAGTTATACACCCTATAATACCATAGAGGGTGTATAACTAATCCATGGATTAGTTATACATAGGCCCAAAATTCCTACCAAACATAGTACTACATAATACCACACATAATACAAGGACTATTTCTCATAATACTCCCTACCAAACGACCGCTAATAGTATAAATTAATAATACTTGGAGTCGTTTGGTAGGATGTATTAATTAAAATAGTCCTTGGATTAAAATTTAATCCATCCAATACAATGTTTGGTAGCACATTTCAACTCAAATCCACCTAATACATGGATAACTTAATACACAATATGTGGTCTTATCTAATCCAAGGATACCTAGGGATTACTAATACCATGTTTAATAAGCCTTGGATAAGGAAACAAAATGACTGAACTGCCCCTCAATTTCTTTATATGGTCTTCAGAATTGGTAAAGAAACACAGGATGGACCATGCGAATTGTTTTCCAGCCTCATCTTTATTTAGCCTCCTTCTCTTGATATCATGTGCTAGTGATGTAGAACTTGCAGCTACAAAGCAGTTGGCGACATGGTCGAGTGGTAATGAAGAAGACTGCAAATCCTTTATAAGGCAGAGTTGGTTTTCCTTTTTTACTATGAATGAACTTCTATCAAATTTAGAAACTTCAATATATATACATATCGAACCCTCAGTATTTAAAAATGTGATGTATCACTTAAATAATGTCAAAACCATCCAATACAAATATTGGGGACTATAATAATTCATTTATCGAAATAGTCATATTTGAGGGGATAGGATAATGTGATGAGTAATATTGGCCAATGGAATGCACGGAAGCTTACCAATGGAATGAACATGAAAATATGTCATAATTCTATACATAAAATAAAAAATCACATAATAATTCAAGGGTATAATTGGAAATAAGCTTCTTGTAGAGTCTTAAACCACACACAAGATTAGGTTGGAAATAATGAACCAAACACTTGATAAAAAATAATCCCTGTATTGCTAATCCCTGCATTGTTAATCCCTGCATTGTTAATTCATGCATTACTAATCCCTGCATTATCACTCTTTCTACCAAACGACCCATAAAAGTACAAATATATCTAAGACAATTTAGTGAAATGTGATTTTATTGTGTTTGTTTTGTTAAACTTTAAATCTAGTTGAAGTTAATATCTATCTTTTCTTATTGCATCCAAAAATTTCGGTGTTGTCTTTTCGATCTGCACCATAAAATTGTGAAGAGTTCTAGATACGATAAGTGTCCCTTTACATGTAACTGGTTCCAAATGTATTGTATCATCTACAACTTCATCATCAACATTATTTTTTATGGTATCCACAATTTCTTCTAAATGCTGGACCTCTGAGTATGTATCATTTTCACCTGGATAATCCAATAGGTTATTGACGTCCATTTTATTGTGGTAATCGAGATCATTAATCATGACCTCAAGTTCATGAATGACGTTTTCACAAGTGGATTCATTCACATTTTTTGAGATTTCATACTCCAAACAAATTTTACAGTGTCGAAAACAATTTGTTGATGTCTTTTGCTAAACATTTGTCGTCCAAACTTGGATTGCAAAATTGATAGCATCCAAAACATTAATCTTTCCTCGATCAGTTTCATGTCCCACTTCATAGCCTTCTAATATCCTACAAATTACAATAAAATCTGTTCTGATAATACATCTTGAAAGCTTTTATTATCCCTACATCACAACGTTGAATCTCAAAACACTCTATAAATTAATAATGATTAATTTATCGATTAAATAATACCTTTATAAAATTATAATATTTTACGGTCTCAACTATATTAATTTAGTGAGATTTTACCGTTTTCTTTAATCACACACATTTGCTTCAATAAGCCATAAACTTCAGATATTTTCTTCTTGAGGTTGATACATATAATTAGGAGATGACATATTTATGTGGCTAGCTTAATTATCTAATAGGAAAATAAAAACACGTGCAAAAGTTTATTGTAAATTTGAAATTGAACGTAACTACTTGGAACACTTTATTAGAAATTTAGGTGTTCAATTGAAACAAGACTTACTTCAAATATCTAACTAGAATATCGTGACAAATTAAGGGACTAATTATGTATTAAGCCTTCAAAAAGATTAATTATACCCATAAGTCATAACCTCACTTCTTTTTCAGCCCAAGTCCTAATCTTGTTTTGTTTTCTTCCAATCATGGAGTCTCCTTGTCAATCATTTTGGTATCTCCCCTTCACTATTAATTATCCATTAACGGCGAAGAAAGGACATCAATTTTAAGTATTAAGAAAAATAGAAGAGTTTTCCTATTCTTTCTCACCCTGTCCTGCCTAGAAAGTTCTCAGCCGCGCTTCATTGTTATTCCTTCAACAACAAGGGAATATGTAGTTGTAATACTGATCTGTCCCATCATTCCTGCCTACACACAAGTTATTCATTTTAACTTGTCTTTTGCCTAGCAAGATACGTCTAGTTCTCCCTCTATTTGCCTATTTCAGTAGGAAATTGGAACAATCTTTGATATGAAAGAAAAAACTGATCGAGGCGAGAGAGGGAGCAGTAATAAGGAATATTCAAATAGGTCATTTTGGGAAACTCTCTACGCAAGCCTAATATTCTTGTAATACTAAACCATTAAGCTATAAAACAATACTACACACTTACGAATTACCGACATATAATCATCAATTGCACTCAGGCTTTAGCTTCAATAATTTAATTTGGAACTTAATAATTCATATGGTTAGTACTTAGTAGCTACACAGTTGTCCTTGTATTAGTGCACTATCAATTTAATACCTAGGGCCTATAGCTATGACACCAAAAAGCTAGGTGCCCACAATTATTAATTAAGACAAAAGTATATCCACCTCAAGAAGAAGAAAAAAAGAGAAATATGATATAAAACCATTTAACAAAGTCAATATCACAAGAATTAGACGGCAAAATCATACACGACTAGTTCATTGATTCACTGGACCATGCAATTCTTTACCGTTCATTTTCAATAAAAAAAATAATAATACACTATGTTTAGAGTACAAGACTCTCCTTGCTTGAAAAAGACTATCAAATAGGGGTTACTGAAGGCATTTGTTAATTCATTTTGAGTAATGTAACTGTGCAAGATAATGATGTTTTTTTTTCCTTTTTGGTAACTAAGATAATGATGGGTTTAGGTAGATGAATTTAGATATCTAGTGATAATGGAGCGCCAGTGCAACAATTGAGCACTCAAGAAGTGCAACAAGCACTCTACTAGGCCGACATTGACAGCTGAGAGACCAACATGCAGTATCATAATAGTGCAAATTATTGCTTAGTTGGCTCCCTTCAGAATCTACTACATAAAGAACTACCGTAAACTATGTTAGATGGCTATTACGGGTATTAAACTCGAAATTTCCAGAAAAAGAAGTAACTACAACCAATTACAATGCATACCCTTATCGCAAGGGCAACAGAATAAACATGCCACCATTTGACACAAACTCTATTGACCCCCTCCAAAGCTAGAGGAAAAGAGTGAGTGAGTTCACCACAAACCACTGGCTTTGGTCTATGGTTGACACAACTCCTCGACTAATTGGTCAAAATATCTTGTGACCACCAACTAGCAAGCACCAAATTGGATGTTCTATCAGCTTCTCCACATCCTAAAACAGTGAATACTGAATGCAGAGAGGCTTGCTGACTGCCCAAAAAAAAACCTTGACAAAAAGTTAGTGGGGTAACTAACTAGGAGTAAATTCAATAGTAGACCTTGACAGAAACTTTAGCAAAGTCATCATAAATGCTCTTCACGTCTCATGTACTATGTTATGGAATGGTCACATTTCTCTTTACATTAAAGCTAGTTCATGTTAAAAAGTTGAGGCCAGTAAGAGTAGTTTCAACTTTCAATATAATTCCACCTTCCCCTACACCCTTGCTGGCCCACTTCTGTACGGAACACCAATCAGAATCTTTAGTTCATCTTAACACCAAAGCATCTCTACTTAGTCACTTACTAGACTTCACATAGGAGGAAAAGTATGGAACTGGTGGTCCTCACACGTACTTACCTTTCTTTTCTTACCTTGGTTCAAGTTTCATACTCTTTCATCTGGCTTCCTCACTCTATTTTGGCCCAACTAGTTTCTCCTCACAGGGATGGAAACTAACAAATGGGAAGGGAAGAGAAGCATTAATGAAGCTGAAGAGGAAGAGGATGAACATGAAAGTGTTGAAGAGGACAGCAAAAGGAAAAGGGTATTGACTCTCTCTGGTAGGAAGCTAGCTGGTGAAGGGTCGGCACATCCTTCTTGCCAGGTCGATCAGTGCACTGCAAATATGGCAGATGCCAAGCCATACCATCACCGCCACAAGGTGTGTGAGTTCCATTCAAAGTCTCCAATAGTACTTATTAGTGAACTCCAGCAGCGATTCTGTCAGCAATGTAGCAGGTAAGTAACCCCTATTTTCTGATGAACAACTCTAATTTTATCTGTGCCTTCCGAGTTGTATAGTGGCAATATCTTGGAAACCAATTACGTGCACTCAACCAGTTTTTCTTAGATTAAAGTTACGAGGAACATTAATCAAAACATCAATTAGCCAATAAACAAAGAAGAAGGTAATCTAAACTTGAGTGCTGATTCATTTTATGCAACATATTGGAATCCTAATATCAAGAACCAATACCAATAACATAGGCAAGAACTAACACATGGAGACACGAAAGTACAACAGCAACAATCAATTTCATACAATATCCTATGCATATCATTTATTTAATCATAAACTGTGTGAAAAAGCAAAACTCAGCCTTTTAAATCGTGATATAACAATGAATCCAGGACACTACTGGATCTTCCAAATTAATCCATTGATATTTCTAGACTATAACTTTGAAATGTGGTTATTAAGACCATGGCTACATCCAATTAAGAGACAGTCAATAACCTCTAGGTTTCCTTGTTATGGAACAAAAGCCAAATCAAGCAATGATGATGACTTCTTCTTAGAATTAGGGCCGGTTTGGATTGACTTAAAAAAAGTAGCTTTTAAGTCAAAAATAAAAAGTCAAACTAAAATGACTTTTAAGTCAAAAAATAAAAAGTAGGGGGAGACCTACTTTTGGTTTTTGACTTATTTTAAGTCATTCTTGACCTTGCCAAACACTTCTCAACTTATTTTAAGTTATTTTTTAATTTTGCCAAACACTTCCAGAAGTCAAAACTGACTTAAAAGTAAGTTTGACCAACTTTTAAGTCAATCCAAACACCCTCTTAGTCTCACTGTCCCAAGGGTTTCTTCAAGTTGAACAACAAAATGTAAAAAAATAATGCTAACATGGAGAATAGTCCCTATGGTCTGTGATAGGGCTTCTTGATCGTCCCTTCTTTAGGTAGTAGAAGGTAAGCTGCACTCCAACTGAAATTGTATACAAAAGATTCTTTTGTTTCCTTTGAAGGGAGAGACAAATACTGGTAAGGGAAACAATTAACTTTTGCACATGCAAACAGAGATTATCCTTCAGACAATTTTTTATTCCAAATTCACCCAACTGACAACGAGGTATTCTAAATAAAATTCTACTTCCTATGAAAATATGTAGTGTATCTAATCAGCCAAGAAACTCTAGCTGCTGCCACATCCACAGCCATCTCATGTATTTTCTAATCAGCTGCTTTCAGATTCCCAAGTATAGGAGTATATCATTTTCTAATGAGCAGGGGCAACACAGAGCCTTTAATGAGAATTTTCAATTGTTCGCATGATGAGGTGCAGATTTCATCTGTTAGCAGAGTTTGATGGTGCTAAAAGGAGTTGCCGAAGGCGTTTGGCAGGTCACAATGAGCGCCGCCGTAAAATTACATATGACTCTCATGGAGAAAGTTTGGGCTGAAGCAGCATCAGCATCAATGGCAGTGAAATAACCTACTTTCTGAAGCAAATTACATAAACAAGATGTGGTATTGTGGTTTAAGCATGCTCTCTATCTTCTGTCAATTCCAGGATTTGTAAGCAAATTGTTATCTGTGAACTTCAAGTATCTAGCTAATAGTACTTTCATTTCCCTTATGTAAAGGGAAGGACAAAAAGAATAAACCGCTGGCACTGTCTGCTAGTATTCGAAAAATGAAATATTTGTAGTATGAATACATATCACATGGTGCTCAAAAGTCTTCCATGTTAACATTCCAACTCACTTTATGAGGTTTTTGTTTAAATTTTCCTCTTGTTGTTATAATTCCTGCACTTCCATAACTTCTTTTTTTGTTTTGATAACCAAGAAATCCCCAAGGGAAAGTGGCGCACAATCCAAAACTTGGTGTATAATGGGTCCGCCATGTACTTTTCTCCATTTAATTACAGGCTTTTGTCTGCGACAGGGTTTGAACTCGTGACGTGCGCCTACACACATCACAACTTGTACTCTGACCACTAGACCAAAGCCTTTGGGCCCTGTATTTCCAGAAGTTAGGTTCTATGTTTTGAGATGCTTCTTGCCTTATGGGAACAGAACAACTCTCAATGGGTGTTGTAAACATAAATTCTATGAGATAAATAAGTATACATGCCCTGTTAAATTGAGGCATCTTTCAGAGTTTGACCTATCTCAGGTATGTTTGAGTTGGCAAAAATGTGTTTGATTGAGATCAATGTATGATCCAAGAGGTTATAAGCTAAAAGTGTAGGGGCTCATTTGGTATGAGGGTTGAGGGATAACTAATCTCGGGATTAATTTTAGGATGAGTTTATCCCTCATTCCCATGTTTGGTTGGGATAAAATTGCGGGATAACTTATCCAGTGAATTGTGATTAGTTATCCCGGGATTGTAGTGTTATTTTTATCCCACATTAAAGGTGGGATATAAATCCTGGGATGACTTGTTTCCCAACCAAACAAGCCCTAAAAGTATTATGGTTTACAATTTTATTTAACTACATCATCAAATATTAATGAGACTGCTAACATACCAAACCAAGGTGAGTGGAACTTAAACAATAAGAACAAACACCAAATGATCACGATTTCTTTTAAAACAGTAACAATCAAACTACCAATTGGCCATCAATGGAAAAACAGAGAAACTTATAGGACAAGGCATGTACCAGATATCTTCAAAACTATGTTGACATCTTTGGAGTTCTTCCCCTTGTTAATATTTACCCCCTAAAATGACTTGTGTCAGGCCCAAAAGACAGTGTGTCAAAGTATCACTCCTGCATAGACTTTGTATCACATGCTATATTAACATCTACCGAATGATATACCTGAAGGTGCCAAAAATATGCTGAAAGCTCACAGGGCGCAAGTTCTTCAAGAGCAAAACAAGTTGCCCTACATAAAAGAATTACTGCAGAGTCTTGTAATGTTGGTCTCCACTCAGTGCCTAAACGTTAACTTTATATCAAAGTACAAAATATTTACTTCTCTTTGCTGCTGCATACTGGCACAGGATTGTCTAATATTTAAATTTAGGCACATATTAGCTGTATTTTCACATTCAGACTGCAAAATCTTGAGGAAAGGAGTTAAATCTTTTAGATTTAAAAGCCTAGAAGATTTAACAGCCCAATCATTTCTTAAGATATTTATGCAGCGGAAGATCATTATTAGAGGAAACATGAACCAAGCTCCAGATATCAGATCTTTCCTTGCAGAAGGAAGGCTGATGATGACCAACAAAGTTGCTAAATGCTAGTTTGAATTACATTTGACAGCCATAGAATATGCATAATACACCAATTCATGCAGCATGCAATGAGAAGGAGAATTACATTTTTTTAGAAATGGCAAATGTAGTGAGGGAGAATTTCATTTAGTAATGCCATCTTTCATAACTGAAAATGTGCAAGACATAACTGTTCTTTTTTTTTTCTTTCTTTTTTTATAAGTAAGATATAACTGTTCTAGGCAGGTGTCTATCATCAAGTGGTCCCGCTCATGCAAAAGGCTATCAGTTAGTTCCTTCAATATTAATTCTCTAACCATAGGAAACTTCAATAATATCTGGCAGCTAATCATCTCAATGAAATCTTGAATATATCACCAATTTATGTTTGAACAATGATAACCACACAAATCCTAGCTAAGAAACTAATCTTTGAAGAGAGGAACACCACAGACAGAACCATAAATCCCAGAACTGCAGATGATAAATTAATGTCACTAAAAGACTGATAAAATAAATTAATATCACTAAAAGAAATCAGATGACAGACTAGTAGTAGTACAGCAATGTCATGACAAAAAAATCATGTGGTAACCTTGTCAAGGGCCACTAAAGCTTTAAACCAGCAGCAAGCAGAAGAAATAAGCAGCATCAAAAAAAATTATTGGTCACGCCTGATCCCCAACAACTTGGCAGACAGTTCCCATGCGACAATAACCGCTGCATTAGCAGGAAAAGCTCTTACCAGTGTAGGACCTAATCCTGTATAGCATCCTCTAAGTTCAGATCTCCTGTAAATCTACCAAAATGAACTGAATCATGCACTTTCTAGTTTCTAGTATTTCAAATTTCAAAGTGAGATTATGATAAATACCAAATTTAGAACCGAGAAGGGATTTCTCGAATGGTTTTTCTCAGGGGTAGTTTGAATTATCGCCTTTGCTACATCCAATGGCAGAACAGCAGACCAGAACTGAAGAAAAATCAGAAGAACGAATGTAATTACATATGTTACTTCCATATTGAAAGTACAAACAGTATCTTAATCAAAGAATAAGTAAGCAGAACCCAAAAGAAATTAACTCCAACCACTAATACTCACTGCTATACCACCAAGACCACCACTCATTATTCCAACTCCAACATCAATCAATTGGGTCGACTCAGATGAAGCACCTTTCAATTGTAGATGCATGAAATATCGTGCATATTCATAGGTACTAAAGAAGACAGCATTTCCCACAGATTCTCTCAGTAAGGTTGCGAGGCCTCCTCGAAACATGCCGGTAAGCTGGAGAGGTTCTTTGTCAGTTTTGAAGGCACAGCTAAGCCTAAATGGAAGCACAGATCAAGAAATTTCTCACCCCTTCTTGTTGAACTGTTTTAAGGGCACACTCACGGGGCCCGCTAAATCTAGTGGATTTCGCTACCATAAAATCAGTTCCCTGAACTTGCATCCTACACTGGAAAACAACATTACAAAGATGGTATTCCAAGTAAAGCAGGAAGTTAGGAACTCTAGCATCACTTACCTCCACCAGTTCTGACGGGCATAGTATGAAGCTGATAATAGCTCTACCAAAGGCTGCTGAAGGAACTATTGCATGAGGCTGGGGCTTACCACCATCTATTTCTCCCTTTAAAAGCAAAAACGAGATGTTCATGAAATAGTAGTTAGTAGTTACCTGCATCATGTAGTTGCAAAAGCATCTAAACAGCAGATACTAGTTCATTGGTTGCACAAGCAACATATTTTCAACATATTAAAGTGCAATTAATTGAATTTATAAGCAGAATATGTATTAACACATAACAAACCTGAAGAAACCATTTTGTTTGCGAATAAATGCCAAAAGAAAGTGAGCTTTCAAAGGCCATGCCAATGAAGGAAGATGTAGCGCCTCGATAAAGCCCTTTAACCTGTCAGATCAAACCTAGATCAGCACACCAGGACTCTGGGAGATGCCAACAAACAAGCTGTTTCCTCATATCAGTTTTCTTCATACAAGTTGGTTAACCAGAATTTTGTTGTGCATGCAGACACATGTACACACGTGTCTATGTATGTCTGTAAGTATGTGTGCGCAAACATGCATCTCCCAGGCATTATAAATATATACAAGCAGCATGTTACTTTTGAGAGGAAAAAAGGGATTATCCAACAATGAGTACTGGATTGCAAACAACTGAAAAATTCAACATATAATTTTGAGTGTCATATCCTAAAAGCAAAACATCCAAGTAAAGAGATCCGAACTTCCTAGCTAAACAACATTTGAACAAACAGGATAGATAATGGTAGACAGGGATCTGGAAAAAGTTAAGAGTAATACTCCTTCCGTCTGTAATATCCTAGCAGCACAATGCAAACCATTCTTGTACTTCACTCCGTCTGCTTCAGTGTTGTACTTCTGAAGCTTCACCTGACAAATACATGCTAAAATATTTCAAAACTCATAGTTATTCAAAGCTGTTAAATTCGCTAAACATCATCTGAATAGGGGCACACACAGAACTGCAACCACTAACAACTTAGTGATCAACTATAACCTATATGATATCCCGCAATCTCCGGTATATCTTTTATATGAGTAAAACAAAATTAGAAGTTTATATGTGCACTTATTTAAGCATATTCAGTATCAAGGATGAACAACTTGATTACAACGAGTGGAAGTAAGAATAACGTAATCCACCAATATTGCGTAGTATTGGAAATTAGTTTAGTTAGTTACTACTTAATTATGTAAGTGATAATGAGCTGGCATATTCTTTTAATTTCAATTAGTTAGTTATAACTAGAAGTTAGTTACATCGATTAGTGTGCAGTTTTTAGTTAGTTAGAACTACGCTGTTAGCATGTATATATTACATTGTACCTTTCCTCATTCTAAAAGCAATACAGATTGAATAGCAAATTCCCCAAATTGGTTCTTCATCTAAACTGAACATGGTATCAGAGCTGAATCTACAAAGATCAGATTCACAATTTTACTTTCTTTCTCAAACTGAAGATTGTCTTTCCGCCATTGATCGAGCTTGAAGATAATGGTATCAACATCAGAAGGAGATGCTACAGTTGGAGATTCAGGGGTTTCAGCCGATACTCTTGAAGGAATTGAGAAGAATCGCAATCATCCTTTGTATTTGCACCCATCAGATACTCCAGGTAGTGTATTGACTTCAGTTCAACTCACAGGAACTGAAAACTACTCGTTATGGAGCAGATCATTGATGATCAATCTGCGTGCAAATAGCAAATTAGGTTTTGTACTTGGATCATGTCGCAAATCTGACTATAAACCTGAATTAGAGGAACAATGAGAGAAGTGCAATGCATTCGTTTTGGCTTGGATTATGAATACAGTATCTAAGGAGTTGTTGAGTGGAATTGTGTATGCATCAGATGCAACCATGGTTTGGGCAGATCTGAATGAGCGATTCAACAAGGTCGATGGATCTAGAAGTTATCAACTTCATCGAGAGATTTGTACACTCCATCAAGGTAATCTAACAGTCTCAGGTTACTTTACTAAATTGCGACTTTTATGGGATGAATTTGATGCATTAGTGCCTCTTCCTACTTGTAATTGTGATAAATCAAGGGTGTATGTTGATCATTTGCAATTTCTGCGACTATTTGCTTTCTTAATGGGATTAAATGAGATGTATAGCCATGCACGAAGTCAGATATTAATGATGAATCCCCTTCCAAATGTGAATAAAGCATATGCTATGATAACTTCTGATGAGAGCCAGCGTATGACTGCTGGAACTAGAATTGGTGGAGATGTCCATGAATCGATGGCATTGTATGCAGAAAAGAGGAATGATTCTGTGATGCAATCTAATAAGGGAAAGAATGTTTGTAGTTCTTATGATCCTATGGCAATGTACACTGGACGAGGAAGCTATGGTAATACTGGAAATGGTAGCAACTATAAACAGAAGAAGAATTGGCATTTGGTGTGTGATTACTGCAAGTTGCATGGTCATACAAAGGACATATGTTTTAGACTGATTGGATACCCAGCTGATTGGAAGTTCAAAAAGAAGTTTGGGCCTGGTCCAGATGTGCCTCATACAGGGAAAGCAAATCATGCATATATTGACAGTCAGGGTAGAGATGAATTTGAATCTGTGCAGGGACCAAACAACAACTCTGGGAACTTAGAGCAGGCTGCAAAGATGGGACAGATTGGACATGAGAACCAATTGACAGCACAACCTACTTTTACTCCCAATCAATACAATAAAATCCTGCAGATGATAAATAAGGAGGACTCATTGGAATATATGGCAAACACTGCAGGTACTTCTATTACTGTTTTATCAGTACATAACACCAAAAGAAAGAGTAGTGTTGCAATGCCACATACTAATGAAGAATGGATAATCGATTCGGGAGCAACTTGTCATATGACCTCTAAAATTAGCAAGCTAGATGAAGCTTCTATTTCAGTAAAAACCTTAGGTAGACAGGTTCATCTACCTAATGGACAGACAATTCCAGTCACTCAAATTGGTAATTGTAAAGTGTCAACTGGTGACACTTTGAAAAATGTGTTGGTTGTTCCTGATTTTAAATTTGATTTACTATCAGTGTCCCAGCTAACCAGACAACTAAACTGTTCTGTGAACTTTTTCCCTGAGTTCTGTGTTTTTCAAGACCTCTCAAATGGAAGGGTGAAGGGGATTGGTAAAGAGAGGAATGGTCTCTACTATCTTCCCAGTCATTTTCCAGAGAAGGTCACACATAATGAACAACATGTATTGGTGAGCAATGTGGCTATGAATTCAGAAGGCTTCAAATGGCACAATAGACTAGGTCACCCTTCTATGAAGGTGCTAAAACACTTATCTTTGCTTAAAAATGCTGCAGATGTAAACGATTGTAATAATTGTCCAGTTTGCCCTCTTGCCAAGCAAACTAGACATCATTTTCCTTTAAACATGTCAAGAACTTGTTCTGTTTTTTATTTGATCCACTTGGATATTTGGGGACCATATAAAAGTCCTAATTATGCTAGTTATAGATACTTTTTAACCATTGTTGATGACTATTCTAGGATGACCTGGTTGTTTTTGATGAAATTCAAGAGTGATGTTTTCCAGATTTTAAAATGCTTCTTTATTATGGTTCAGACTCAATTCAATAAGCTTGTTAAGAGACTTAGATCAGATAATGGCACTGGATTTTTTAATAATGAATGCAAAGCATTATTTGAAAATTTAGGAATCATTCATGAAAGTAGTTGTCCTCACACCCCACAACAGAATGGGGTGGTGGAGAGGAAGCACATGCATATTCTTGAAGTAGCCAGGGCTATCAGGTTTCAAGGATCTTTGCCAATAAGATTCTGGGGAGAGTGTCCTGACAACAATTTATCTAATCAATAGAATGTCAACTAGTGTGTTAAAGGGACAATCACCTTTTTCAATGTTTCATGGGGTTCAACCTGATCTAAGTCATTTAAGAACAGTGGGCTGTCTTTGTTATGCTACTAAACTTGTCAAGGATGACAAATTTTCAACTAGAGCTGATACATGCGTGTTCATGGGATACTCTTCTACTCAAAAGGGTTATGTTGTTTGTAGTTTGAGTCGCCAAAAAATGTTGGTAAGTAGGGATGTCATTTTTAAAAAGGAGGTGTATCCATTTGCTGCAAGGACAACAGACAAACATACACTATTGTTCAACTATCAATCTATTCCTACAGATTCTCAGGATGCACAGGATGTCATAACAGTCCCAGAACCACTAGTTAATGATGTTTTAGATAATATACTGGAGCCTATTGATGTTGATGCTCATATTGATTCTGTAGAAGTTGATTTTGAAAATAACGTGGCCCCTCCTGATTCTCAATTGGTTGAACCTACAACAGCAAGACATTCAACAAGATCAAGCAATCCTCCAGTGTGGTTGAAAGATTATGTTACTAATGTCTCTGATCACCCTTATTCCATGTCTAAATATATTGCATATGATCATCTTTCTATTGGATATCAGGCTTTTCTTAGTCATTTTTCTACAGAGGTGGAACCTAAAACTTATGAGGAGGCCATGAAGGATCCTAGGTGGGTGGAAGCCATGGAACAAGAGACTAGAGCATTAGAAGATAATGGTACATAGCAGATCATGAAGTTACCTGAAAATAAGTCTATTATTGGTTGTAAGTGGGTGTTCAAGATCAAATACAAAGCAAATGGTCAAGTTGATAGATTCAAGGCAAGGCTTGTTGCCAAAGGGTACAGTCAAACAGAAGGTATTGGCTATCAAGAAACTTTTGCTCCTGTGGTCAAGATGGTTACTGTAAGAGCCATCATTGCTTTGGCAGCTATTAAGACATGGCCTATATTCCAAATGGATGTGTTTAATACTTTTCTACAAGGTGATTTATTTGAAGAAGTCTATATGGAGTTGCCTAAAGGTTTCAAAAGTGCAGACCAACATCATGTATGCAAGCTTGTCAAATCCTTATATGGTCTTAAGCAGGCTTCCAGGCAATGGAATGCCAAACTCACAAAGGCATTAAGTGGTTCGGGATATATCCAAAGTCATTTGGACTGTTCATTATTCACCAAGAAAAGTGATGCAGGGATGGTCATAGTTTTAGTATATGTTGATGATTTATTGATTACAGGTAGTGATCCTGTTTTGGTTCAGGCTACAAAGTAAGTATTGCATAGTCACTTCAAGATGAAAGACCTGGGAGAATTGAAATATTTCCTAGGAATTGAATTCTGCAGATCTAACAGTGGCATAGTAATGAATCAGAGAAAATATGCACTAGAGCTAATTTCTAAAGCTGGTCTTGCAGGAGCACAACCTGTTTCTACTCCTTTGGAGTGCAATGTAAAACTTACTTCAGTTGCATATGATACGAGCAACACTGATCCTCTATTTCTTTATATTAGCAGATACCAAAGGATGGTTGGTAAACTGCTTTACTTGACCAATACTAGACCGGATATTACTTTTGCAGTACAGACTCTGAGTTAGTATATGCAACAGACCAAACATACACACTGGAATGCTGCTTTGAGGGTGATTAAATACATTAAAGGGAGTCCAGGTTTAGGGCTACTTATGAGTTCACAAAAGGATCCAAAGCTAACTGGATTTTGTGATGCTGACTGGGCAGCTTGTCTAAGTACCAGAAGATTTGTGATTGGTTATTTGTTGAAGTTTGGTAGTTCCCTCATCTCTTGGAAATCTAAGAAGCAAAACACTGTGTCTCGGAGCTCTGCTGAGGCTGAATATAGAAGTCTAGCCACATTGACTACAGAGGTGGTTTGGGTCACCAGTTTGTTCCAAGAACTGTGTGTAAACTTGCAAACTTCAACTATCATACATTGTGATAGCAAAGCAGCCATTCAGATTGCTGCTAACCCTGTCTTCCATGAGAGGACGAAGCACATCGAAATAGACTGCCACTTCATTCGTGAGAAGATACAACAAGGGCTAATTCAAACTAACTACATCAACACCAAGGAGCAACAGACATATCTTTTAACTAAAGCTCTTGGCAGATCTCAACATGATTTTCTTTTAGCCAAGCTTGGAGTTCTGAATGTCTTCAGTACATCCAGCTTGAGGGGGAGTATTGGAAATTAGTTTAGTTAGTTACTACTTAATTATGTATTCTTTTAATTCCAATTAATTAGTTATAACTAGAAGTTAGTTACATCGATTAGTGTGCAGTTTTTAGTTAGTTAGAACTATGTTGTTAGCATGTATATATTACATTGTACTTCAAGAGTAATACAGATCGAATAGAAGAAATTTCCAAATTGGTTCTTCATCTAAATTTGAACAAGCCTGATTGTGAAGAGGGTGTAGAGTGGGTAAAGGACTTGAACAATTCCCCTTCATGAGCTAAATGGGGTATTTATTTATTTTCTGGAATTCGGGAACTGATAAAATTTTGAAAATATTTCAAACAGAGAAAATTTTGAAAATATTTTTTTCCGTGCCAAATACACTTGAACCAGATTTGAGATAGTGATTGCACAAAGGTTGTTGGCCGTTAAAGGCAGTGACAACATAAAGAATCTTCACTTTTGAAGCCCGTTGAGACAACGACTACATACAGAGGCTTTCCCTATTATCGCATTTCACATTTTAAAAAAAAACTCAATTTCCTCCTAATTCCTCTGCAGTTTATCTCGTTGGATAATTGATGAGTACTGCGGCCCAACCTACGTGTTTACATCAAATTAATACAATTATTATTATTAAATATGTATGTAGCAGATAACTAAATATGACCAAATTCAAATGTATGACATGTATGTATTGATCTGAAGGAACTGACACTCCTCCCGTATGGATCCCCTAAATTTGCCTCGATGCACCCTTAAATGAGCAACATCTGGCCACTTATTCAATCAACGGTCTAAACTTAATCCCCTTAACTATTTGCTCGAGTTATTGTTTCTCAACCATAGTAAGACAAATAGTTGAGGAAATTAATTTAGACCATTGATTGAATAATTAAGTGGACAGATGTTACTCGTTTAAAGGAATGAAAATACGAGGGTATCCATATTGGAGGGGAGTTGAGTCAAGTCAAGCAAATAAGTTTTTACCTATGGTAATAGTTAAAGCCACAAGTTTCTAGTGGGTCGATTGTAGTTAAGAGTTTGACTTTTATTGTTGCTTTAAAACTTTTTGACAAAGTCATCTTTCCTTTTTATATAAATTTATTAGTAATATATAGTATTTAATTTTTTGACAATTCACCAAAGAATAGAGGACCACAGTGAACTTTTTTTTAACTCCTGAAGTCATTTCCTTAGGGTTTTGTTCAAATTTTGTTGGTTTAGTTTTATATTTTATGGGCAATTTTAATGAAAAAGTCATGGTCTTAACCATAAAATATGGGCAACACTTTTTTGGCGTGCCTTAAGTGTTAGGAATTTTGACAATTTCTGTTGAAACTGATGCTTATGACGTATGTTGTGTCTGAAATGAAGTAAATTACATTTGGCTAAAATTGTTGAAAAGACTTGAATGACGACTGGGTCAGCTACGGTTAGTTGGAATTTTTTTCCAATTAAAGGTTGGTTAAAGTTTGATAAATTAGGTTACTCATTTAATTTGGCAAGCATTTGTTGGGTGCTCAACTTTTTGAAGAAAATTGTGCCAGTTTGATTTAAACATGTAATACAATGCTAAGAATATTTTTGGGATCGTTTAACCTACCAACACTCATGGAAAAAAGATAAATTTATCCTCACACAATTCTTGTCACAAGACAAAAGTTAATCCAGCATCAATTTCTTTTGTATTTTATTTAAGGCATAACACACAAATATGTCTTTTAATTTGATCTCATTTTATATTTATGTTCTTTAATTTTGGGTGTGCATAAGTAGACACTTAAATTTGTATAAAGTTGAACAAATAAACACACATGTTTTTACGTGACACCCTACATGACAATTTGAGTCCGACATGATATCCTACGTGTATTATGTTACACAGGACTCGTGCGTCTACTTGTTCAACTTTGTACAAGTTTAAGTGTCTACTTGTGTGCACCAAAAATTGAAGAACATTAATATGAAATATGGCCAAATTAAAAGACATATTTATGTATTAGGCTTTTATTTATCATGGACTGAATATAGTAACATGAGATGTCTCAGGTGATAGATATGTCCTTACATTTTTTTGTTATTGTAGAATTGCCTGATGAGTTCAAATTGAGAACATTAACTAAAAAAAAACTTATCACCGATCGTGTTTCTTCTGCTAGTCCACATCTTCTTGGAAGTAAAAATATAAATCCAACACTCATTATTTCTTTCGACAATTTTTGGTTGAAAGACAACACTATTGTTCATTTTTTAAAATTTTTTTAGGAGAAGATATAGTGAGATCATTAATTTTTGAAGATTTGAGTTGACTCTGACAGTTGAAAATGATTGAAATTGGTATTAAAAGGTTGAATCATGTCAAGTTTGAAGTTGATTTGAACAATTTGTATCAATTTTAAAGAAAATGTATGGAGCTCAAATTTCTATACAACAAATTATATGATGATCGTGATGAATCAATAAAATCTCTGCCAAAAATAAAAAAATAATTTGGCAATATATATATGGTCAATTGAAATTGCCAAATTGGCAAGTCCCAAATGGTCAATTTGTATGCACATAACATGTTATGGTGATTATCAGGAATTAGCTAAAAAAATCCACGATCACCATAATTTGCTATTAAGGCAATCTCTTACGGACTCTCTATGATTTCGCTTTTGATTTTGGTGAAATGATTATTATCTGCTTAATTTTTTAAGAAAAAAGAAATTCTAAATATAACCAACAAAAATATTTCCTTTGATTGATCCAATATTGTCTTCGCTTCGACAGTGAATCACCTATTAACCTGCATGTCTTATTTGAGATTACTAAAGCAAACGATGGACTCTTTCATTAAATAAGAGATATAACATGTTTATGATCTTGTATAATCAATGTATATCATCTAAAAAGGTATAAAGTAAAATTGGCTGGGAGGATATATTTAAAGGCCAAATTTTAATGAGGTCAAAATCTAAACAATGACAAAAAAAAGAAGAAAAATTGGCATAAATATTTATTCATAATACATAAATGTGATTTATGTGTCATTTAACTTGATTTCAACTGATATTTATATTTTCTAATTTTGGGTGTGCATAAATAAATTAAACAAGTAAACACATAGATCCTTTGTTACCAATGATACACAAAATGTCATGAAAAACACAAATTATCATATAAGACATCACATAAAAAAAAACATATATCTACCACCTAATTATGTTATCAACCCATAAAAGATTATATTTATCTAAATCGTCCCTCTTACTTAAAGAATCGATCTGAACTTGGACAAAACTCTTCTCGATGATCTGGACAGACTCCTTTAGATACAAAAGGAGGTGGCAGTTTCTTTATATTGGATATAAAGTTAAGACGTGTAGAAACCAAACTCAAACATGACATGGCATGGCTGTTTGGACAACATATGACTCATCTGCTTTGTGTGACCTTTCTATAACTTGACGCAAAATTACCAAAAACCTCATATATGTGCCACGTGTCCTATCCATGCTCAAATACTCCAGGAACAAATCTTTGTACTCCCCGCACTAAATTATTTTAACTCACCAAACAAATGGTTTGGACACCTAATTAATAGCAACCTTCCCTAAAAAAATATTTGGTCAACCACTTAAAAAGAAAACACCACTTGTATTTATATTGTATTAAATTGTTTTTTCTTTTTCTAGATTAGTAAACAAAATCATTTAATATCAATTCCTGTTATTTTCATGTATGGAATGTGTCTTTTTTCGCATTTTTACTAGCTATCATATGATTAATAAGGAATTATCTACCATGTATAAGGGAAGACATAATTTGAAATCCTAAAAGTGGATTTATTTGACATATATACTATAATTTCTTCGTAGGAAGCCAATATGATCTAGTCCACATAATTGAAATTTTAAGAGTCAAATAATTTAAATTTGATCATGAAATTTTTAACTTCTTAAAAATAAAATTTAATATTTGAAAACTATGAAAAAAATAATATTAGTCATAATAATTAATAATTCAATATTTTTTGAAATAAAATTTATATATTTTAAATTTATGACTTCAGTATACCAAAAAAGTCATTAGGATAAATGACTATACGTGAGAAATTAACTTAATTCTATCACTAATATTTTTTTCTCCCATCAAAATAATTTCCTCAGGAATATGGCGCGTTTAATTAGTCAAAATTTTCATAAGTAGACCAAATAAAGATGAAATATATAAATATATATATATATATATATATAGTTGAGATGACTTTGAATTTCTACTGCCTAAACCATTAACCATCAAACACGACTGCAGATAACACCAACTCCCACCTCCCCAACCCAAATTCAGTTTTCTTCTATATATATAATTAAATCCCTTCTCAAACTTCATTAAAAAAAAAAAACTCATTCTTCTTCCTCTGTTTTTCCAAATTTTGCTCTGTTTTTCAACAAAAGAAAAGCACACTCAACTCACGAATTAATTAATTATGGCGTTAGTTTTAGTATCAGGAAAATCCACCAAAGCACAATTAGTCGCCATAGCAGATGCAGCTTCGTTGTACTGTGCTATTTTCATATTGGGTTTGCTTTTAATTAGCTCAGTGAAAGAGAATTATTCAACTGATGGAGATGGAGGCGTCATGAAAGGAAACCACTTCCTGAGCCGGCCTTGTGATGAAATTTATGTGGTCGGAGAAGGAGAAACGTTACATACCATTAGTGATAAGTGCGGTGATCCTTTTATTGTAGAGGAGAATCCACATATTCATGATCCTGATGATGTTTTTCCTGGTCTTGTAATCAAAATCACCCCTAGGAACAGATCGTAGATATACTGTTTCTGTAATTTAATGAGGTTCTTTGTTTTCCCTAAATCCTGCGAGCAGAGCAGAGACTACTCTGTTTTGCTCGCGGAGATTAGATTTTTCTCATGGGAATTAAACTGTTTTTTTTTTTTTTTACTTTTTCATCTTCCTTTGGGGTTCTGTAAATGAATGATAAGAATAAAGATTTAAAGATGGTGGAGTTGAGACTTGAGCTATAGAGGTTAAACAGATCTTGTAATTTTATTAGATAAGTATATATATATTTTGCTTTGATTTTTTATTCGGGTATGGTATCTTTGATTAATTTAAATTCATGCAGGTTTTTCCTATTAGATTAATTTGAATTCATGCGTAGAATCTATGTGAGAGAAACGGTCTATAAACTTAGAGCGTTCTTATGATACTACTACTATTTTTTTAATCTAACGTAAAACTACGATACGACCTAAAAGATGTGGAAAAACAAGAAAAAGTAAGTAAATATCTTCTCCATTTTCATTTTCATCTTGGTTTCTTTGGTTTTCTTTTGATTATTATTCTGTCATTAACACAAAAAAGAAGAAGAAGCAGCTTTTAGTGCGTGTAACGGAATATTGGATAATTTCTTAGGAGTAGCAAAGAAACTCATAATAAGGGTCAATCAACTACTAATTTTAAAATTAAAGTAGTTTATCAATTGATTTGGGAAAAAAATAAAGAGAAAAATCACCTAGCAAGATCGAATTCAGGATCATATTATCCACTATTTTGTACTCATTTTAATTTTGTTTATTTTCTTGGTCAGATCACTATTTTATTCCCATTTAATATTAATATTGTGCATGCGGTTGAGCATATGTTCTTCTCTTCCTACATGTACTTAATTGTATGGAAAAAATAGGAAAAACTGATAATATGTTGTCAGCAAGTTTAATATAAAAGCTAATTAATGAGAAAGATCATTGAAAGCACAGCTTAAAGAAGATAGATTTTGGATTAAAATTTAAAAAGAAATTTGATTTGATGTAACAGTGGATTTAGAATTTAATTAAAACTTATGGGTTTTTATAACAAGGTTGAGCTAATATTCATTTGGTTTCAGTTTGCTTATCTTATTCATCTTTTTAAAGCATGTTTGAGTTATTTATTTGATGTGTTTTTAAATTAAAAATAACTTTTTAACATTTTTGTAGTACTATTTAAATAAAATTAAAAGAAATACTTTTACACACTTATTATAAAATTAAAAAGCCAAAAATAATAGCTTTTCTGGACAAACTTCTAAAATCAGCTTATTTTGAAAAATGTTTTCAAAAAAGTACTTTTGGCGAAAACAGTTCGTGTTTGACCAATAAATTTAAAACACTTCTGAGCAATAATTAGTGTTGGATTAAGCTTTTAAAAATCCTTTTAAATATATTTTTCTCAAAAAAGGCTTTCAGGGAAAAACTATTTTTTTAGCTTCTAAAACAATTTCTTTACTCTTCAAAAATATTTATTTTCTTCCAAAAACTTTGTCAAACATGCTATAAATTGAAAGTCATAAATTAGAATTTCTAACTTAAATAAGTCAATTTTTATTTTGATAATTTTTTAATTGTAACTTTTCATGTGATTTGTTTAAAATCACAAAATTAAGTTTTACATATCTTTAATTTAAAATAAAAAAAGGGATAATTTCAGAGACCTCCCTCCAGGTTTCGCTCTATAACACTCACCTCCCCTATGGTTTACGATATTACGTCTACCTCCCTTATTTTCATTTTCTTGTAACCATTCTTTAAACCTATTTAAAATAAATATAAATTAATTTAGATTTGACATTTTTACCCTTCTATATATTAATTTCTTCATATTAACAAATATTATATTAAAAAAATAACTCATTTAACAAATACTTTAAAAAGTAAATAATCATAAATACATACATATATATATATATACACATGGTTTTTTTATCGAACAAAGATCAAAGTTTTCATTCAAGCTGACCCACCATTTTCACCAAATATTAACTCTTCATCTCCATTTCACCTTTACCAAATCACTGATGATATTTTTCCCCACAATAACCCATCATTTTTCGGCAACAATTTCTTCAAAAATCGAAGATAAAAATGAACTCCCCAAGAGAGAAATCCGATAATAGTATTTGTTAAATGAGTTATTTTATATTTATATAATATTTATAAATATGAAGAAATTAATATATAGAAGGGTAAAATTGTCAAATCTCAATTAATTTGTATTTATTTTAAATAGGTTTAAAGAATGGTTACAAGAAAATGAAAATAAGGGAGGTAGATGTAATATCGTAAACCACAGGGGAGGTGAATGTTATAGAGCGAAACCTGAAGGAAGGTCTCTGAAATTATCCCTAAAGGTTTTTGTTTTCCTCATAAAATTAGTTTTCCTCATAATATAAATTAAAAAAGAAATAACTACTCCACTAATAAAGGTTTTTGTTTTCCTCATAAAATTAGTTATACAACTAAAACATAAAGATACAGGTGGTGAAGTGATAAATATTTCATTTTAATTAAATGTTTTGAATTCGAGTCTCCTTTCCTTTGTAGGGAGTGTTTACCCCACCCAATGTGGATTTTCTAGATCAAATCTTGATTTAGTCAGACTCTAATGGAATATCGAACATTAGGTGGGAAATCAATTTTTTTTCTTCCTAAAATCGTATGGGTTCAAAATTTGAATTTGAAAGTTACATATGGGATCCTTTATAACAGTTACATATCCCACACATAGCAGAAATAATATGCAGAAATTGATTGTCACGATAGTGATCTATTCATTATTCAACCAGCAATTTAGCACCAAAATTAGTGGATTTAAAATTTAATATTTTATATATTTAAGTTTTTATTTTTATAATAATTTGAATCAAAATACTAGTACCCATAACTTCCGCTCCTCTATGGAAGTTCGAACTATACATTAAAATGTCTTTTTTTCTAATATTTCTTGCCTTTCTAGTTTTCTCTTTTCTGCCCTTAGCTAAAACCACACATTACTTTATTAAAATAATAGTTTAATACGCTTTGTTTTAAAATATAATCTTATATTAGATATATTTCGGTATATAAAGTATGATGATATCATTGGGAGATTTATATGTCTGGTCAAATTATAGAACTCTTCAATTATTAATTTACACCATACATAAATAATATGGTGGAATTGGATTCTTTCACTTGCACTAAAGAGCAATTTACACCCCTATTTTGGGGTCTAACTAATGGAATTGGATCTCAAAGCAAACTCGAAAATCAGCTTACATCAAAAGCTAATCTTAATTGAGATTAACTTATATCCACTCACAGTGGACAAATTTTTTTTATTTTAGAAATACTTATTTTTCTTAATATATTACTTATTATTAATATTTAAATAATAATAATAAAATATTATATGGTAATTTGAATTCTAAATTAATTATAGGAGTTTGTTTAGGATGCCAAAGATAAGAAGATTTTTTTCAGTTCTTTCTTGTCCTCATTAATTTTACTTCATTCTCCATCAACGCAATTGAAGCAATATGAGACAATCATCAATGGTAATTTTTTACCTTCTTAATTACATTTGTTCTTGGAAGTTAAGGTTGGGTTATTTTGAGTGAATTGGGTTATGATTAGTTGTTTGACCCATCTTAACCCAAGCAAACTTTGGGCAGGTTGCATCTTGATCCAATAATTAAAGTGACTCATTTCAGCTCACACAAATTTATTAACTCAATATGCTCATTTGCCATCCACAATCTAACATGAGAGCTCTTTTGAGATTCTTAAAAACATTAACTGAATTCTTCAACACACCTTTCAAAGTAAAAGGAAATGTTAATTCATCTACAATTCTATACATCATTTTCAGTGATCTATTGTGATAAGAGGGAATATTAATATTCCATCGGTCTATCAATAATTGTTCACTATACTATTTTGAGATGTCCAACAATACCTGTCCACTTTATAAAATCAATGGATAATTTTACACTTAGTTTCTAATCTATCCTTATCATTAATTATAGTCATTTCCCAATTACATTACTCAAGATATAGTAATTACTCCCTCTATCCCTAATTACTTGTCCACTTTTGAATTGACACACCTATTAAGAAAACAATTATTGACATAGTGAGTTTATCATTTTACCCCTATTAATTATGAAGTAGATGTATTAAAAAAACTTAATATTTTCAAGAACTTCTACCTTTTTCAAAGTAATTAATTGAGGGTATAACAGGTAAAAAAAATTGTTCTTTCTTGATTTATCAAAATGAACAAGTAATTAGGGACAACTAAAAAATAAAAAGTGAACAAGTAATTAGGGACATAGAAAGTATATTTAAAAGGTGATAAAAAGAAATTACCCTTCTTTTATAATTTCTTAAAAAGTATACAAAATCTATAGTGAACAGGAAGTGGGACTACTACACCAGAAGAAAGATTATAATTTTTCTTTTTTCAACACTTGTTAGCTCTTTTCTAGTTGAAAAAAGTACACTTTCTAACTGCTAATTTACTAGTCACGTCTAGCCAAAATGACACAACGAAACGCTTTAATTGAAACTGAGCCCACGTATTTTTTTTGTTAAAATATTTCCGCCAAACAAATATATTTTTCCTTTTAATTATTCACTATACTAAAAAATGTTTTCACTTTTAATTGTTTACTTTAATATATCAAAACAATTTTTTTTACTATAATTACCATTTCAAATCATTTCTCAAATTCATCAACAACTATACACCAATTAATATGGATATCATGGTAAAACATGCATTTCATTTATTTTTTTAATGAGTGCACAAAGTCCAATATGAGCAAATAAAAACAAACAGATACTTACTGTAGTTAAGTGATTTAATGATATACATTATATTAATTAATTATAATTATTAGGTAACAGTATATTATTTGAAAAAATGTCATAAAATCATTGCGTCGGTGTAAACGCCAATGGAGATAAATTCTTTTTTTACCGTTTATGTGAATTCTAACTTGGTTCTTAAGATTACGTTTAGATTCCGAACCTGCATGCCAACAACTTCTAAGCAGTTTTACATAATTCCAGTTTTTAAAATTATAACATGTCAATACAGAGAATCTCAAGCGGCGAGATTTTCTTTGATGGGGGAGAGGGGGGGCAGACGGGACGGTACAAGAGCAAAAAAAAAAAAAAAAACAAGATGGCACAATCACTATCATTCTTCTTCTGATACAGGTCATCTGAAAGTATACAATAGAGAGATTTTTAAGCAATTCCAGTATCCAGCAGGTTACAGCACCTTTAGCATATGCAGATTTTGATCTGCATCCTTTCGCTCTTCAGACACTAAATGCTATGCATTGTGTCGATGAGTTGGTGGCTTAGCCCAAAAGCCTTCCAAAAATGAAGAACCAATTTTATTGAAGGCCATTATAAGGGAAATAGCCCAATAAATTCGTCAGATCAGTCACAATGTCACTGCACTTGGTGAGAAGGGATAGCATTTGTTGTGAAAAGTTGGCTTCAGGAGCAGACACTTGATTGTTATAATTGGGCTCATTTCTATGGGGAGCTTGAAGAGCAAAGTGAATATCATTTGGTGCATTGGCATAATGAGCAGTAATAGGAAGAGGGAGCATGGACGACTGACTTGTATAATTGTTGATATTAGAACTAGAAGATGCACTTCCATCAGCAATACTACTAGTGTTGTTGACGTTCTTAATATCATTCATCTGCTCACCTCTATCCCTATTAATATTATCTTCTGCACCCAACATAAATTTTACACGTGGGGTTCCCCTATTACTACCATTACCACCATCTGTCGTCGTCCCTTCCTCACCTGGGGGTTTCTTTAGACATGATTTCAGCTGCCCAGGCTTTCCCGAGGACCTCGAATCAGCTGCCCTATCTTTTGGTGCAGAAGTCCCGCCACTATCATTCTTCGTAATTTCGGTGTCTTGTGCTTCAGCCGCCACTTCTCGAATAGAGCATCTCACATTGGTGTTCCCAAACAAATTCGTGCTAGCACTTGCAAATCTAAAGGCCTGCACTGCATGATCCCTGTATTGGTAGACCAAACGGCAGGTGGATGACTTCCAGAAGACCCGAGTAGCTGAATGATCCAGAGCCCCAAAACGGGCAAACCTCGCCTTCAGCTCAGAAATGGAGGGAAGAGCTCCATTAGATGGAAACTTCATAATAAGCATGGTAGGATCCGGTACCTTTTCTGCCGGGTCATTCTTCTTGACACTATCTGGCTTAGATGATTTCACAGGTGTTGAAACCAGCTTCTTTGCAGGTATTTCCTTGCTTTCACCTGGTTTAACATCTGAAGTCTTACCGGAAGCCTTCTTCTGTGCTGCCAATGTTCTCAAATCATTGATCTTCTTCTTTTTCTTGGCGGCCAGTTCCTCTTGCCTATCTGAAGTACCCCGCTTTCGCCCTCCTTTGGTAGAAGGATCATCAGGCCTGGCAGGATTCTTCTGTGGCTTCAGATTTGATGTTTGTTTCACATTATTGCTGGGGCCAGTGTCTGACATAGGGGCTGCAACAGGTAACTTGCTGATGGGGGTACTTGACTCACTCTCAACGGTGGCAGACAAAGCCAAGCTTTTTTGATACACAAGGGAACGGAATTTCAGAAACACTTCTCGTATAGTATTTATATTTCTGCTCTGGGCACCATAGAAGGGATCAAGAGCAATCACATGGAGATCACCTAGTAATTGACGAAGATCAATATTGTCGCTTCTAATCCCAACCTTATCTTCTGTTACCACACGGTCAGGCACAGAGCTGTCTGCAGGATCATCCTTTTGCTGAATATCCATTTGAAGTTCTTCCATGGAAACTGGAGGAACTTGGACAGACTCTCTTGCAATTTTTTCCATTACCGGATTATCTGAAGAAACAGCTGCTGGTGCATCCACATGATTAGAGTCAGTTTTCAATCCCAACACCACCTTCTTCTTCTTTTTCTTCCTCTCAGTTGACGAACTACTTCCACCACTCACTTCTCCACCAGAACGTTTACGAACCTTGACCTTATCTGAAGGCCGCACAACATCAGTACCACCATCTTCAGCTTGTCTCTCTCCATGAAGTTCTTCCACATTAGCTACCTGACTTGAGGGCTGCTTAAAGCTCTCAATCAAGGTGGAGCCAGACGCATCAGCAGCACTAGGAGATACATCTTTTCCTACTAAGGAGGAGCCGTCTAGATGAGCGGGCTGGACAGAAGAACCTGCTTGTGCTGGATCAACTTGGTGGACTTTCAGGTTAACAGGCTCATCTCTGCGTTTAAACAGATATCTGTCTTTCTCCACTTGGTCCTTCATTTTATTAGATTTTGCAGAACCCTTTCCCTTACCCAGCGTTTCTGCATGCACCAATCTGCCACTCAAAGGAGCTGTAAAATTGCAAAAGCACAGAAGACACGTGTCAGCAAATCTGATCACTAGTTGAGGACTTTGTTTCTACTAAAAATGTACACACACTTATTTTCCAAAAGATAATGATACAAAACGTTTCAAGAGAGAATTAGAAGGAAAAGAAAAACAAGACTTCAAACTAATATTAGAAAAATAAAATTTCAGACACGTTAAAGACTGAGACTCAAATAACATGACCAATAGAAGATGGAAGCCAGCAAATAAAAAACCACTTTTGTCCATATGTGCAAAGAAGAGTAAAGGCATTGTGATGTGAATAACTTATACAGCCAAAAAAGACAAAAATCTACTTTTATCATCTGGGATTTCACCACATAAAAAGAAGGTTGAAAACTCAAGTAAGCGGGGTTTGCACATAAACCATCATATTTTATATGGCCAACTCAACACAGGTAAGGCACGGGTAACAATTTTTATTTGGCCACTTGTTAATTACATTCATCCCAAAACGCTATGTTCTCACTCTTATGCCACATTTCTTTACTGCTTTTTTTTAATGAGGACATTTTTTGTGCATATAATAATACAACTAAAAAGCTCCTAACCAAATTCAATTATTCATCAGCAAATACAATATTTACAACTTGACACCCTTCTTCTATTTTTAAAATGGTAATTGCTGAAGTTTTTATTCATAAACAACACAACGAATATGCTGGAATTATGGGGATTGCGCCGAAAGTGTGGAAGGCAAAACAGCCCTATCTAAATCTATAGCAAATCTAGGAGCTTTAAGATAGATTCAGCTTTACCTGCAAGTTCCAACAAACGAAGATAGCAACCCCTTCACAACCATATGAAGATAGTGAACCCTTTATACGTACACACAATACTACCATTGTCAAATAATCTCATCCCATATTATTACTTCCCAATTTATTTCAACACTTTAGTACCACAATTGTTTCCTAAGAATGGAAGACTCCTATTGGGATACGACTTCATATCGTCGGTTCGGTTTTAGTTGCTTTCTACTCGTTTTTTCCATCACTACTTTACACATAAAAATATAGCATTATCCATTTTGTGAGTCATAATACCAAATTATCAAAGAGGATTTTTTTTTTCTTTCTTTGTGTGTGTGTGTGGGGTGGTTGGGGGGGTGGTGGTAATAAAGATGGACAAGCAGAAAGAAACAAGTGCATACTAAAATAAAACAAATAAACCTTCATAACTATAAACTATCTAGATGTGACACCAAAACTTCTTGTAGATTCATATCAGCAAACTACTGCTACTACACCTCAATCCCAAAAGATTGGGATCGACTATATCAGCTCTCACTTATTCATTTCAACATTATACATAATAAAATAAAGTAAAAAATAAGTGATCTCTAATGGTGAATGGGTAATTGGATTTACTAAAGGAACCCTTATTACTACTAACACAGTATATGAGCAACTTTATTCGAGGGACTTCAAATTGTTGTTAACAAAGGTTAACTCCTATGGAAATTTGAATGTAATTCAATAGAAGTACTCCATATGCTTCAACATGGCCATGAAATTTAGAATGCCCTGATATATGAATGTGGGTCCTTGATGATAAGCCTAGGGGATCCTCAAGTAAAACATGTTAACAAGAGCACAACCTATCAACTCATGCCTTGGCCAAGGAAGAAATTTTTTGATGGACCACCTACTCTGTACACCTAACCCCTGAAGAAATAAAAGAAGAAGCTTGGCTAGTGATCAGGGCAATGATTTTCCCCAACTGGATTTAGGTTGTGCTATAGTTTGTTCGTGATACTCCCTCCAACCCTTCAAGCTTGTAAAAGGCTTGTAGCTCGCTAACCCCCCGCCCGGAGTTTTGCCAATTCCTCCCGTGTATGTTAATTCTATTTTTTGGACAAGCATCTTAAGATAGAACAATTCTGGATTGTAATATTAACACGACGATTGACAACCATGAACTACTTTGGAGCCAAACTCCAAATGTTTTGTAAATTGATTTAGTTTAATGCATATTTCCTAACTACCCATAATAATAATAATAATAAGGAAAAAGGTTCAAAAATGCCCTTAACGTATCATAATAATAAATGGTTTTAAAATGTCCTCCTTCCATCTATCAGATAAAAAATGTCCTCAACGTTTTCTTTCAGTCTAAAAATGTCCTTTTCTAACAGCACAATGACATGGGAATGATGAGTCACTTAATGAAACTTCATCTTATTGGTCCACATAAATTTTTAAACCCAATCTAACTATCCAAGGTAAAAACCCTAAACCCACCAAGTAACCCGTTTTAAAAATTAACCTAACCTATCTAGAGTGAAAATAAATTGATCTTCAGTTGAAAGTAAATCAAACTGCGAATTTTAATTATTTTTTGGCAAGAATTGCATCAACGGGGGATGCCATGAGTTCAATGGTGTATGAGGCTAATATTAGAGTGAGGGATCCCGTGCTTTGGAGAATCATTGTTCCCATAGCATAAGTTGTCGGGAGAGTGGTTTAGGATCCTGCCAAGTGTGAGAAGATTCTAACAAACAATACAAACTCACCTTTGAATTTCCTTATGATTAGTGAATCAATTAAGGGAACTTGGGGTGAAAATAGATTAGGTTAATTTTAAAAATGGGTGAATGGGTGGATTTGGGTCTTTTATCTCGGATAATTAGATTGAATTTAAAAATTTATGTGGACCAATAAGATGAAGCCATTTGTTTCATTAAATGACTCATCATTGTCATGCCATTGTACAGTTAGAAAGGGCATTTTTATACCTAAAGAAAATGTTGAGGACATATTTTATCTAATAGATGGAAGGAGGATATTATTAAATCATTTATGATACGTAAAGGGCATTTTGAACCTAGATTCATGTCAACAAAATCACTTCAAAATTATGGGTTGCATATGCATATTTTCAGTTTTACTTGAACAACAATTAGAGAAAAGTTAAAACAAAATTCAAAATCAGTTTTAATTACAAGAATAAAAAAGATCATTGCATCCACCCAACCAAGTTGGGATCTACTATATGAATCTCCATAGTCCATGTCGCTCCATTTAAGTCCCACTCTAACTGCAGTATTAAGAAAATAATAATTGATTTCATCCAACAACATATCTGGTGAATCCAATAAGTTGAGTATGGGGAGAACAAAGTATACACAGGTCTTACCACTACCTCGCAGAGGTAGAGAGACTGTTTTCGAGAGACCATCAACTCAATGCAACAAATTCAAGAATAAAGAAGAAGAGAACAATAAAGAAAACATAACACTAATAAGAGAACCAATTCAAAGCCTACAAGAAAATAATAAGAACAACAAAATGGTGCAATGACTGAAACCCAATAAACAAATGATGATATATATCAATAGCAAGAAGTACAAGAATACAACTAGTAGAACGACAAACAACAAGCTTGGACACTCAAAAAGTAAACCCGCCTATCTAAGGTCATGTCTTCAATAATCTAAATTTATGTCATGTCCTATCTAATCACCTCTCCCTAATGCCTTTTCAACTTGTCTCAACCTCTCATCATGCCTACTATATCCAACCTCAAACACCCCTCCCCTAGCATGCGACATAAACCTAAATTGTATTATTATAATAAAAGGTACCACCAAAACTTAAAGGTAAGTATAGTATTTTTATAAAAATATATCACACACCATATTTTATCAATATGAATCTAATATTTTATTATTATTATTATCATTATTATTATGGCTAGCTAAGAAATATTTGTAGTAGTGTTCCAAATTAATTCATGGTTGTCAACCTTCCAGTTAATATTACATATTGAAATTGTTCAACTGTAACTAGTTTTTACAATTTTTGTCAAAAAAATAGAGTTGGCATAGATGGGAGGAACTAGCAAAACTCTCTGTCCAACAAAAAAACTTCTTCTTTTTTCCATACTTGGCCAATGCATCAATTGCTTGGTTATGATCCAAATACATATGTTTTACTTAGGATCCCTCGGCTTGTCATCAGGGTCCCACATTCATATATCAGGGCATTATAATTTCATAGTCTTATTGAACCATATGGAGTACCTCTGTTGAATCACAATCAACTTCCAAAAGAGTTAACCCATGTGGACAACAATTTGAAGTCCCCTGCAATAAAGTTGAGCATATATTGTGATAGTCATATTAGGAATCCCTTCGATAAATCCAGTTCCATATTAGAGATCACTTTTCTACTTTATTTTATTATGTATGATGATGAAATGAATAAGGGGGAATTGATAAGGGTTGAGGCGTAGCAAAAGTTGCTTGCATATATGAATCCACAAGAAGTTTTGGTGTCATTTCTAAACATTTACAGTTGCAAAGGTTTATATGCTAGTATTTTGTATTTTAGTATGCGTTTGTCTTTTCCTCCTTCCACTTGCACATCTCTATTCATCCCCTCCCCAGCAAAACCCAAAAATCATTTCCCTCTTTGATAATCTAGTATAATGATTGGTATGACTCATCAATTGATAATGCTACATTTTTACGTGTAGCGAGAGAAATGAGTTATAAGTTTGTGTCCTATTTGAAGTTCTCATTAGCCTACATCTTCCATTTCTTTTTATTTTGACTTCCCTCTATTCTTGAAAGAATTTCTAGACCAGTAGCTTATGATACAAAGAATGAAAATTGTACCAAAAATACTAACAATGATGTTCAATTAATTAAATCACTAGTCCAGTCCTGAATATAGTTCATCGAGTTTGTGATGTTCAAATAACAAGGGTAAACTTTCGATGAGACCATACAGTTAGATTATTGAATGGCTAAATAAGAAACAATAGAAAGAGGAACAAAATAAAGAAAGATGACAAAAGCCAACTGAAATTACAAGTTCTCTAATTGGATATATGAAAAAGGATTTAGTGATTAAATAGGTATATTTTCTGGTTATTGTATCTAATTGCACTTGTTGCAGATACAAGATTGTTTCTGTATTTCAGTTTTATCCCAGCAAACATATGTCCAAATTTAAAAATAGACCTTACCCCTGCCTTATGGAGTTAGAGAGGTTGTTTCCAAAGGACCCTCGACTAATATATAGCAAATCTAAATAGTAATGACAACAAAAAACTACAATGAAGGGAAGTGCAGAACATTAAGGGAAGGAGCAATAACATCATCAGAATAGTGCAACTACACCATGGGTGTGGCCTAACTGTCAATGAAATGGTTGAAAACTATGAGGTATCAGTTCCATTGGAAGTAAGTGATTCTTCCCATTCGTCCTAGCCTTGGTAGAAATAATTACCCAGTACCTATTATCGGTGGGAGGTAACAAGTATACCGTGGAATAAATCAAGGTGCGTGAAAATTGATCCGAATATCACAATCATCAAAACAAAAAAATAGTGCAACAACGTCATTCTTTTCCATCACACTTTTTGGCTTAATCTCAATTAATACATATTGCCAATATATATTATTTACCATTGTAGCCTTTTTAAGGCTCAATTTGCAAAGATATAGCCTAACTCATCCATTATTAACACTTCACTTGACATAATTTTTGTACATACATGACAAAACCATCTCAAAAGACATCTCTTTTAATGTTGTGTAGGTTGCATGTGCCTGTACCAAATGTTAATTAAAGTTTGTTTGATTTGAGCACTCCAAGGCGATAAACTAAGTTGCTTGAACTCGAGTGTGTATGTCTAATACATATGTGGATCTAGAAATCTGATCCTTCGTAATCTATATTTAAAGATTCAAGGTTAGAGATCGAGGTATGAATGCGTGTGGCAATACGTCTAAAAATAAATCAAATATCTAAATTATAGAGTTACAAAAATATGCATAATTATGATGGACCATTTGGAAGAAAATGAATGTATGAATTTTTATTAATGAGCTTGATCTATTCAGTTATAATCTACAAATGCATCTCTTTATTGTATTTTTTTGGTTTGTGCGAGTAACATGGCTATTGCATATGATATAAGAGGACATGATAGACTTATTTAGTTCACCACACATTCAATAGTGATGTTAAGTTTTAGCTCGTAAATATCCTTAAAGCACCTTCTACTAACTTTTTATTACAATATATTTTAATGATAAAAAGCATATGCCTAAATCACCCTAGTTTTAAGTTTGATTTAAAAAATCACTATTTTTGTCTTGATTTCTCTATCGAGTTTGGTCAAAGTATGCAAAACATGTTGACCATATCCGATACAGATCCCACACCCACGTCATGTTGACAGAGGTGCGACATCAAAAATGAAGAGTTAGCGCAACTTAGACTAGAATTATCAAAGGCGCTCACCTTAGCACCTTAAGCGAGAGACGAGGCATCACTAGGTCATCATTCTACAACAGGGCAAGAGTTGTGAAAAAGACTAGCAAAAAGCAGTCCTTTTTTCAAAAAAAAAAGTCACTACTTCTTTAAAAAGAAAGAAAGAAGAAGACGATGCTTGTGATTTTAGGGTTTTATTATCACTTACCTTTTTTTTGCGATTGGGTTCTCCATCTGTCTTTAGACTTCAGTTGCAAAAGTAAGTTTGTTTTTGGTAATTGGGCACCGGTAAATTCTTTTTCTAGCTTCTTTTTTCTTTCTTTTTACTTTTAAGTAATTTAGTATAGCTTGTCTAATGAATTTTGAGTCCTTCAAGTTCTTCGAATTAAAATATTTGCTAATATATTATTGTTATTGAAATTTCAATTATTTATATAGTCAATTAGCTATTTAATTTTTTGGATTTATTGGCGCATCAATTCAAAAAAGGCAAGCGCTTCACCTCAACGAGGCAGGTCCTCGTCACTTTACCTTCCAAAACACTTAGACCATAAAGATGACCCAACACATTCCTTCTAATAGCTTATAATTTGTGTGAGATAACAAAAAGAATTTGTGTGTAGTACTAGTTAAGAGATTGGCTAAATTTTATGGAACATTTGATCAGTTCTTAGGATTCCAGGAAGAAGAAGACACTCTTAAATGAAAATGTCATAACAAAGGATTATTCACTGTTAGTTCTACATATAGAAATATGAATCAGATGGGATCCCAAGTTAACTTTATGCCTTGGAAGCTTATATGGAAGGTTAAAATACCATATAAAGTGGTAGTTTTTACTTGGTGGTGAAAGAGGATGTACTTACACAAGAGAATCTTATGAAGAGGGGAATAGAGATGTTCCCAAGATGTTGTTTTTGTGAGTAGGTTGCAGAGACAATTAACCATATATTCTTACATTGTAAAGTGGTTGGCCAGCTGTGGAATTTGTTTACTAGCTTCAGAGGTATAAGTTGGATTGTAGGCTCTAGAAAGCTGGAATATGGAGGGCAGTGGTAGTACAGACAAGAGTAGATGGAAAATTGTCCCGAAAGGAATTCTAGGAATTTTGATAACAAGAGCAACCCTCTACACAAGATTAAAATGAACTGCATTATCACTTTTTGCTATTGGTGTAGTTCAAAGTATATAGATGATCATGTGGCTATTGTAGACATTTTAGGGTCCTTATAAAGATGAAGAAGGATCTAGGGATAGTTCTCTTTTTTTTCTTCTTTTCTTTTCTTTATCTTTTGTTTATGCCAGACACACAAGTGTGTAGGGAGGATATGATGTAAATTTTTGGATACCAACTTTGAGCTGATGATTGATATGCAAATGTTACCTTTATCAAAAAAAAAAAATCAATTACACTTATTGATTAATGCTAAAATAAAATTGTTATTATTATTTTTATTGGTGGGGGGATAGAGTCATACATTTAGGGTCGTTTGGCATGGTGTATAAAAATAATACTAAAAATATGGTGTATTAGTAACACTGCATTAGTTATACTGAGATTATGTCTTATGCACTTATAAGTTTGGTGTATTAAGAATAACAAGCATTGCATAATTTCTAAAAAATTATGTTTAGAGAAACACCCACCACTGTATAATACAGTGGTAAGGATGTGGAAAATTCTTTGAGGGGCAATGTTGTCTTTAACCATGCTAATGTATGCATAAAAAATCCTTGCATTGCTATTACCATGTTTTGTCATGTATTAATTATACATAGCATAATACCAAATATAGAGTGTATAACTAATGCTTACATTAGTCTTTAATCACATAAACTTCTATAAGACAAACTAGGTATTAATAATACACAAAGTTAATGATCTACTATTTTTCTAACGCATCCTACCAAACAACCCCCATATACATATAGTAAAAACACGTACTACAACCATTAGTTATTTATATGGTTGAAGATATCCAAACGGTTGAATTCGCCTTTAGGCTCTAGTTCACCTGTCCCACTATAACAATAGCGGAGCTAACAACATTGACGTTGAACCCTTCATTCCCCACTTAATAGTGGAGACAAAGAGTCCAAGGCAATTATGTCTTTAATCACATAAACTTCTATAAGACAAACTAGTATGCACTAATGTGCAACTTATCTCGTGTTTTCTTCCCTTTCTTCCAATTCCTTTAGATTAAGGCTAGTTCACCCTCATTGAGCATAGCCAATAGTGAAATTTCATGCTTGGGGAGACATTGGTACTTTGGCCAACTTATTTAAACATTCCACAATATTTTGGAGTGGCTAGAAGAGTAGATTGGATATATAAGAGGGGAAAGATATTTACGCTTCCCCTCGTCTAATTTCCTATTTACACTCCACCAAAATTGTAATGCACCAATGTTGATGGCCTTAAGCGGCACTGCAACATGACATCAATACCAATACCTAGTTACAGAATCCAACAAAGTAGTTTCTATCCAAATAACTTGAAACAAACAAGTTAAAACATTGCAATCCCTTCAGCTTTAGTGTTCTAGGTGTATCATCCCAAATAATGAGCTACATAATACTCCAAAATAAAGTACACACTAACAAGGCAAAAGATTTGCAAGGTTATTTTTTGGGGTTTTAATAGGAGAGCATTGAATAAAACAAAGGGAGGGAAACATAGTACCTCTTGAAGAGGGTTGTCTAAATGGCTGAGCCACTTCTTGTGCTTGTTTAGAAGGAACAACACCAAAAGCTTCCGCATAGGTAGGATCATCTTCCTCAAAAACAGCCTTCCTATAAGCCAACGTGGTTGCCTTCTTCTTAACAAGGTTAAGATCGTCATGCACTTTTCTCCTAGGCTTCAATGCCAACTTACTCACATAACCCCTAGTCTCTTTGGGTTTAAAGCTTTCCCTAGCCTTCTTAATCTGACTAGCAGAGTAAGTACAATTCCTCTCAAGATCACTAAAATCTACAGCAAAGAACCCATTAATTGACACAGCACGCAGTCTGTATGTCTTCCTACAATAACAAACCAAACCTAAAGCACTCCTCCGGCTCACTTCATCGACCCCTTCCTCCACTGCTTTTATAAAGTTCTTCACATTAGTCTGCATAGACTTTTCCGCATAAGTTGGTTCAAAATGTACAAGCTCATCTGGATCAAACCAGCCATAGCTACTATCACCATAAAAAGCAACCAAGATGTGACCCTCCCTTTTACTCCTTCGCACAGACGGAGTAGCAAATGCTTCACTGAAAATGTGACCTGGCCACCAAGGGTGTGATTTCACCTTTCCCCACACCATATCACCCATTTCAAACCCATAACCAACTGACCAACATTTCATATTTCCAGCAAACTCATCAAACTTAGAGAGCATTAAATCATACTCAGAGACATAAGGCTCCATTTTCCCCTTCCTCACATCAGTTTTACTAGAAACCAATGCTGTCTTTCCTTTCTGGTCCAACTTCACACGACCCGACTTCCCCGAACTACCACCTTCTTGGTCTTTTCTTTCCTTAACCCTAATTTGGTTTTCTTCACTTTCCAATTCCAAAACCCTAGAATCCTCTGTTTGGGAATTCGAAGCCCTAGAATCCGTTAAGTCCATAGAAACCCTCGGTTGTTCAGAATCATCTGCGGGGGTCCTACTGGAAACCCTAACTTGCGTCTCTTCTACTGAATCGTTACTTCGTTTTGCTTCGAATCTGTTGCTCATCACAGAAATCATCTCCTGGAGCTAAAACTCCGTTTCCATACAACTTCAAAACGGACCTTCAGGAGGAAGAACACCGATGAATTCTCCAGGAAAATGCAGCAAATTCACGGATACAGTGAGAATTCTGGATATTACGGTACAAAACCTGTGACAAAACGAAAGACAAATGTAGAATTGTAGATGCGTGAGAGAGAATGGAGCTTATTAGTTTCCGGCCCATGGGCTTTAACTTGTTTAAGGCCCAATTTTGCAGTAGTAAATGGAAGACACCACGTGTTATAATGGCTATTTGTTTACGCCACGTACAAATGATTAACTGTGCATAATTTTTTGGTTAAACTGTCTCGAAAAAAAAAACGATTAGTCCGAAGATTACCCTAGGGTGGCCCAGGGGCTAAAGCGAAATTTTAATTTAATGCCTAAAATATAAACGAATTTTATATACGTATTTATTCAAAATTTATTTTTCTTACCGAAAATTGTTAGTATTTAATATTATTTTTTCAGTTAGTAGTTTTAGATAAGATTTTATCAATTTAACATTGAAAAACATTCTTTCAGTGAGGCAATTATTATATGAATTGTTAACATAATTCTATAAGTAATAAGTTGACAAATATTAAATAAAGATAAGAGTTAGAACCATAGAATTGACTCAACAAGTTGATGACTTGATATACCCATTTTAATATGCTTATAGTAATGGTTGAAACTAAAATTTTAAAGAATTTATAATTCACTATCAATCTCAACATTTTTATCTAAATACGAAATTAGTTATTTATAGGATTAGTTTCCAACACTTAAAAAGTGTTGAAGTGTTAAGTACGTAATATACTTTATTAACTAAGCCAAACAGACCCAAAATGGTTCTTTCATAACAGTATGAACTTCAAATTAACTTTAACTGAAGTCTAACCAACAGTTTCTTGAAAGCTGGCAATTTTATCCCTTACCCATTAACTTTTCTGTTGATTTTCCAAGGATGACAGTTTAAACAAGAAGTAACTGAATGCAACCATAGGCTAAAAAAGTATTACAATTCATACTACATTCTATGAATAACTCTTATCTTTTCCAGGAGACAAATACAGTAAGACGAAATGCATTACAAAAATCCATAAATACCTGAAAACCCCATAACAAGTCGTCCTATACTTTGTTACCAATTAATTCTCTTTCTGAGAATAGTTCTGGTGAATACTTGACCAAAAAATAAGTAGCACTAGTAGCCACTCATAATTATACAACAAAAGTCCCGCCTGCCCTGATACAAAAGACAATACTTCCCTCCACCCTAAAAGAATTCTCGACTCCATATCTTATTCTATCTGTGAAAAGAACAACTAACAAAATAAAAATAATTTTAATAAAAAATGATCAATGAAAAACTGGTTTTCTATTATCAAACTTATTGCATCAAGCATCATCTTGTTGATTAGGAGGAGTTCCAGCAATCCATCCCCATACTCCACCAGAGCTCTGCCTTCGCCTCTCATTCAAGGCTTGCTCTGATGCAGCTTTTTGTCGTTGGAGTAGCTCAAGTTCTTTCTTTAAGCTTTCCAGAGTCTGTAGCTTTTGTCTTAGCTCCGCAACATCAACCTGTTGAAATAGCTTAAACTTGGTTACTTCCCATCTTAATTAAGAAAGAAAAACCAGATGCCTGAATAATTCTAGCAACTACAGCTCCATGTTAGGTAACTATTGTCTTACTCCAAGGTTCTAAATCTGCAATATGCATGTATCATGGGTAGGTGGGTGTACAGTGGGAGACACATGCTAAGAATGTATGGTAAATCTTCATCTTTTAGTTACAATACCTCCTAATATTCTCAGCTTTGGAATTCTCCAGTATATAAGAGTCAGGAACCCACCACCCACCAGAAAAGGATTTTAAAAAGAAGAAGTGTAGACAGGAATTTTCTTTAATATGTTGTAATTAATTTAACTATTCCATACCTCTAGTTTGAAACATCTGGATTGTTCAGAAGCAAGTTGACCACGTACAGATTGGAGCTCCTGCATAATTAAGAGAATCATAGTTGAAACTGAATGTTACTGTGGATCATGCCCAGTTGTTTCCCTATTGCCGGGAAGCAAATTAAGGACCTCTACAGGAAGAGGAAAGAGGCGATTGCACATGAAACAACAAATCACAAAAAGGATGCATCATAATGCCAGATATTTTTCCCGATCACAAATGTTTTATTTGACACTAGTTCTGCACATTAATTGATATTGCTTTTATTATGACTAAGAAACCGGAAAAAAAAAGGGGGAGTGACTCGGTGAAAATTAGTAATTGCTTTTAATCTAGATACACCAGGAGCTACAATGGAAAATGGAAGGCAGATAGATGAAACATGAAAAGGTGCCTTGGAAGAACAGTTCCAGAGTTCCAGACAAATTCACTTTTTTTTTGCAGAAGGGAACCATAAATTACAAAGTAGCCTACTAACTCACTAAGCATCATTAAAGTGCAAAAGATACTAGTAGAAAGAAGAAAACCAAGATGAAAAATGTAAGCCCAAGTTCCATCAAATTAGAAAGAAGCAAAAACTGCCTAAGTATTTGCCAACACTCTAAGAAGCAGACTTATCAAACTGAAGGAGTAGTTACCTTATAAAGATCTGTATTGCGAGCCTCAGCATCAGTCAAGTCTTGCTTCAGCTGAAGCGTTTGCAACTTCTCTTTGCTGAGAGATGACTCTAAGTCTTCCTTCTCAGCTTTGAGGGCAGCTAAAAGCCGTCCACTAGTTTCTTCAACTTTGTTCACCTGCAAGATGAGACGTAGAAATAAGTCTCAAGGGAAAGACAAGGAAAAAACAAACAAAATGATAGCAGAGAAGAGTATGATCATAGAGAACAAGTATTGTGACTGAAGAAAGTATAAAAAAGAACGGGACAATGTAGTGGATTGTCAGTTGCAACAAGTGAGAGAAGGGATAAATTTGGAAGATCCCATATCAATAGCATTAAGTACATGCATGTGTACTTATAAAACTCATCAGTTTGCTAGACTTGGACTCATGTCTGTACCTGTCCAAGCCCAAGCTACATATCCAAAATGAATTCATAGTCATTGCATTCTAATTAGATAAGAGTAGGTGCAATGGGTTATATCTCTTTGAAGGGATTCAATCAATCAGAGCTGAGGACTTCAATGGAGTTTATTGCTTGAAAAGCACATCCTTTCACCTACTAGATTAAGGCATGCATATTTATTTTCTAATCAGAGTACAAATCGTATCTGGACTTCGAACTCCAGCTTTATAGACGAACATACCAGCTGTGTATAAAAGATGTTAACCAAACTAAACCGAAGTTCTTTTTTCTAAAGCCAAGCAACCAAACTCACATCCAAATCACTAACAATTAATGCAAGATAACATATTTGATATATCATAATACCATTGGTTCAGATTCAATGTTGTCCACCACGATTTCCCTAATTTTTCCTTCTTGGACTGTTGCAATATCTGACTCCAAATCCCTTGTGGCATTAGTAGCATTTTGCATTGCTGAAACACTATCAGGTACAGGAGTCTCCATAGATTGCAAAGTTGATCTGTGGCTCGGTTTCAGTACATTGACCTTATAAAGAATAAGCAAAGCCACAACAAAGATATTAAGTAGTCATAACAGGGATAAAGAAACCAAGCAACCCACAAGCTGCCATATAATGTCTGATCTGAGAGTGGAAAGGTGAAAGGAAAAAGTTCATCTGTACCAGAAAAGAAGAATTATTAGCAACCTCACCTCATTACTATACCGCCCATTGTATCCTCCAAAAGAAACTAGGATATCTTCACCATTATATGAACACAACACCAAACTCAAGCCCTGTTGACAAGAGAATTATTTTAATGCACAATTTAATAAGATTTTAACATTCAGATATACAGAAACAAACTATCAAACTCTGCAAATGCTCAAAACTAACATGTCGTTATTTATTAATGGTAAATCCATACAATCTCAAGTCTGAAGTATACATTTCAGTCTCATGTGATGAGTGTCCATACAGCAATAAAGAACACCAAACAAGTCTTACTCTAGTTCATCAAGAGTTCTAAGTTCTAACAATTTTCAGAGTTGTTTAATTTTGTATCCAACGGCTGAAATCTAGTTTCAGAACTGTACTATTCAACCAAGTCATTTAGCCGTTTAGGTGTAAGCTGGTAACACTTAAGAGTGAGCTATCTTGATACTAAGGTCAATTTGGATTTTAGTCAAACTTATCTTCAGCACCCACAGAATATCAGGGATGAAGGAGATCAGACAATACGACTGCTCATGAATTCTGATGGACAATCTTCTGCAAGTCGAACTCCACTACCTCAAGTCACATTGATACATATCGCAGATTAGATCAGAGTGTTGACCACAGTCACCACACCTCGAGAACAGAAACTAAGGCAAATATTGAAGAGAAAAAAGTATGACGAAAAGCTACATGCAGCATATCAATATTACAGACAAGAAGCTCAAATTAGGATAGTCCAATCAAGATAGCTTCTAGTATACCATCACTATAATAGAACAAAAGTAGGCTTTTAACCTAACCACCAAATGCTTAATTAGAAAAAATAAACTAGTTAGTGATTTAAATACCCAAACACCAGTCAGAACATTAAATACCTCACTAGCAAGAGGAACACGCCCTTGAACAGTTGTTACGGTGGACCAACCCAGTGTAGACATGTTGAGGACAACAGTTTCAGATACCCCTGTAGTAAGTACAAGAGAGTGGGAAAATAACATAAATACATGAAGTTTGGTACTGGTTAACAAAAATTAACAATTTTGAATCAACAATAAAGTGATTCACGGAATTGCCAACATCGTGTAATGACCAAGTATGTCCTCCTATTGGATAAGCATAGTTTCTCCAGGTTCACCAATAATCAGAACCAAGAAATTAAAATGACTTCCTCACTAACTAAAGTTCCTGTCATACAAAGACCAAACTACTTCCTATACAGACCAAGAAGAATAACCAAAAAAGTCCACTTGAATCTGATCTGCTACCTTTCATAGCATTAAAAAAGCCCAATGCTACCATAAATCAGGTTCAACAGACATTTTATATGTTTTGGAACTAGAATTTGCTTGCACAATTAACCATCTCTACCTTCTCCTGGGAGAGAATTTTAAAATGGAAGAATCACACAACGAAAAAAGATGTGAAGGTGAGCATAGATGAAACATATTTTACGATGGAAATTAGGAATGATTTGAACCACTTGATTGCAGTTCTCCCGCAATGCAGGCCACTTCACACTATCAGAAGTACATTGCAACAGTATAGATAGCACAATTGCTAAAAGGGATTCATGAGACGATCTGAAACTACACCCAGCCCCATAAAGAAGGAATTTATCTGATTGAATGATTACTCTTTCGCACACCTCACCCCTACCAAAAAAATAAAAAAGAGAGTGGTTTATCTCATCATCTCTTATAAGATTAAGGCCTTCAAATGTTATGACAAAGAGGTTCACAAGTCTGTCTTGATTCTTCATTACAGGGCATAATGTCAGAATTTAAGCAGTGACTTCTAAAGTTCTAAAAAAGATAAATAAGACCTGGAAGGTAAGCATGTCAACAATAACTCAGTTCTGGATTTAAAGTTCTAACTTGTATCATCAACCCTTATTGAAGGAAAAAAGGGAAAAGTACAAGATCCTAACATAAACAACACTGAGGTTGTTTTGAAAGGAAACAACACTGAGGAGGTTTTGTTGATGCAAATGTCACAACGTGCACTTAGAGCAACTTGCCATTTACTATTCTCAAGAATAAAAACTTAGAAGTTAGAATTGTTGTGATCCCGAGCAAATTGTTAAGAGGACAAATGCATACCACTCTTATTGTTGCCTCCACCAGTAATAAACCAATTCTCTCCAACTGTCACACCAGCATGGCCAGCACGTGGACTTGGTATTTCACCCTGTTGAGTAGGCGTTGACCACTCCATCTACATAAGTAGAATATATAGAAATAACCCGTTATAAATAAAGAACCGTACTTGAGCAGTTTTGCAACAGCTAAAAACTGAATGCACTGTCTCACAGTTTGTAAATCAAGGACATGCAGGTCATTGAAGCAAGTAGCATGAGATCCCCCGCCAAAAATAAGAAGGTATCGCTCAGCATGTACTGCGGCAGCATGATCGGACCTTGGAGAAGGAGCCACCCCCCTACCAAAAAAGAGCTAGGTGAATGAATAAGGATTCTACATATTATGAAATGGTAAGACCACTAGGATTATTGCATGTTGATAAAGGTATATTGCTGCTAAGCGCTTGTAGAGATAAGCTTTCAAAGAGAAGATATAGAGAATATTATACACAGACTAATTTTTTTTTAATTACCAGACTTTTGACCTTGGGATATTGTACCTACACACACAAACATTAGGAGCAAGCTAGCCTGACAAGGTTATCTCTTGTGAAAAGCATAAGCTTGTGACAGACACACAGATGGAGACAAACTTGTTTGTCCTTCAACAGGCAAGCAAGAAAATACGAAGGGAAAACAAAGATGCTTAAACTTCCTAAAAGCATCTTACAATGTGTCCATTTCATCCCAGGTCATGGTTTCCAAGTCTAGAATGTGAAGATCGTTCAAAAGAGATCGATTTGCATCTTGGCCTCCAAATATGACTAAGCTTGTTCCCGTAGGGGTAACTGAATGACCTCCACGCGATAACTGCAAAAGCAAAAGGGAATTTTATTTTTTAGTCAAACGAAAAGTACAAAATAATTAGTGTACTTCTTTCATTTACACTTGAGTTTAAAATGGATAAGACCAAAGCTGACCAATTACATGTTAATCCCATGCTATGTTAGTTGGGGTGAAAAAGGGAAATTATGAGACATTATATGGAAAACTTACAAGGTATTATGAGGAGAAATTGTTGATCAAGAGGAGAATCCAAACAGAGATAAAAGGAAAAGGACTACATAGAAATTTATATATACAAGGTATTCCATTTTCTTCAATTTCAATTTCACTTCAGCTTTTGTTTTTATCTGTCCTGAATTTCTCCGACAGTTTTGGTCAAAGTCCCAAAATCGGTTGACCAGATCCGGTATGAATCCCACCCCCACGTCATGTCGGCACTCGTGCGGCACCAAAAGTGAAGAGTCCAAGCAACTTAGTGTTTGATAAAATGAAGTAAAATTGGAGAGTTGTCTTCAATTTTCCCATCCTTCTAAAGCAAGAGTAAGTGTATCACATTTACTTACCTTCCAACCTACCAAACAACTTTAACCAAAACATCAATACTTCATTTGGAACGTAGACTAGTTAAGTTCTCTCTCCTTAACCACCTCTCCCCCCTTTACGCTCCGCCATAGAACCAAACACAGGAAAGTGCGAAAATGACAAAAGAAACCATAAAAATGGTAATCCTGAAGGAAATCAAATCTTAGAACTGAATGTAAAAGAAAACAGCACTTTAGATGGGAAACATCTAAAAGAAGTAGTTATCAAAATCTGAAGCAAGGATGTCATGAAATTTGAAGAACTCAAAGGGGATAGAGTCATGGCATAAACAGACATACCGGCGGCTTTCCATAAGTCTTCAAGTTTGACCAAGTATGTGTTTGCATATCAAATACCTTAACTGGCAAATGAATGGAGCATAAATTAAGCACAACAAATATTCAAGTGAATAAGATTCTAAAATATAGATGTTTATCTGTTGACAGCAATATTTCTCTAATCACCACCAGCAATTAAGATTTGTTAAGAAGAAAGTCATAAAGCAAGACCACCACAAACACCAAGATGAAGCAATCCCTAGCCAAGTACCTGAGCTATTGAATGATTCAGGGTGTGTTTGGTATGAAGGAAAATGTTTTCCTAGAAAACAAGTAGACTTTGGACTTATTTTCTCATGTTTGGTTGGTGAGTAGAAAATAATTTTTGAATTGAAACTGAAAATATTTTTTAAAAATAAACTTAAATTTTTTTTTGGGGGGGTAGGGGTGAGATGGGGTAAAAAATAAAAAATTGAAATTGAAAATATTTTTAAAAACAAACTTAATCTTTTTTTTGGAGGGGTGGGGGGCTGACGGGGTGTCGCGGGTAGGGGGTGGGGTGAAAAAATAAAAATTTGAAATTGAAAATATTTTTAAAAACAAACTTAATTTTTTTTGGGAGGGGGGGGGGGGGTCATGGGTAGGGGTGGAAAAATAAAAATTTGAAATTGAAAATATTTTTTAAAAATAAACTATTTTTTGGAGGGGGGAGGGGGGAATGGTCACGAGTTGGGGTGAAAAAATAAAAATATGAAATTGGAAATATTTTTTAAAAACAAACTTTAAATTTTGTTTTGAAGGTGGGGGGTGGGCTGGTAAGGGGGCTGGCCGGATGAAAAATAAGAATTTGAATTAGAAAATATATTTTAGAAACAAATTTTAATTTTTTGGGGGGAGTGGGAGCTGGCGGAGGGAGGGGGTTGAGGGTAGGGGTGGGATGAAAATAAAATTTTGAAATTGGAATTATTTTTTAAAAACAAACGTAAAATTATTATTTTTTTTTTGGGGGGGGGGGGGAGGGTAGGGGGTGAG
>JAJOOR010001684.1:0-44450 GCA_036250505.1 Solanum acaule
ATATACTACTTTCATCCTGAATTAATAATATTTCCAATTTATTTATTTTTCTTTTTCTGCCTCTTTAAATATATAATTTAAAATTATTATTATTATTATTTACCATGAAGAATACACAAAATTTAAATGATAAAATAAAAAAATTCATTTAAAAATAAGATGCATAATAATTTAAATACAAGACAACAATACAATACATGACATAATAATTTAAAAATTACAACAATAATTTAGTAACCCAGTAGGTTGTTTCCAGATTCATCAATGTTCAAAAAAAAAGTTAGTGTATGTTCTAAAGAAATGCTCATTTTGAACTATGTAATGCATTAATAGAGTATTTATGGGAGCAATGTAATATTATTTGTGTAATCGTATTTCATATTTCACTTTTATTTGAATTGTCTATTAATATGTATAATATAGAATATTTTCTTGCAATTTATGTTATTTAAAAATTTAGAATAAAATATAATTTTATATTAAATTAAAAAATTAAAAAGAATAAAATTGTATATTACATGAAGATTAAATAAAGTGATTATTTGTAAGAAAAAAAGATTTATATTATGAAATAAGAAAATAAAAATGAAATATAAATTATAATATAATATTGAAAAGAGAAAAGAAGATTCTTTTTAGAGAGTAAAAAATAGAGAATTGGTTTGGAGTCGGTTGTCTCAAAAAAATGAAAAACTCTATATTTAGAGAGTAAAATAGATAATAGGGTTGTAGATGCTATTCAAGAAAAGTTAGGAACTCTAACTTAGGGACCAAGTCCTTTTTGTGCTATAAATAAGGAGGTTTATCTCATGGTAAAGACTCTCTCAATCTCTAATCCTTCAAGGGAAATATTAAAAACTTAGAGAGTGGAGTTAAGTGAAGTAAGTCATGTCTTCCATCACTCCCTTTTCATGTTTTAAAACAAGGAGCATTAAGAATAAGCCAGAAGATATTTATCAATGATTGGAAAATCATCTTCTGAAATATAACGCTAGTTAGGTCTCAAAAAGCTTTTGAGAGGTTAATTGATTTGAATAGAAGATATAAGTACATTTTCATAGCTCTTATGGGACCATTTCAAAGACCATATGAGTTAGATCAATATCAAAGGAAGTTAGGGTTACAAAATGCTTATTGCAATTGTTGAGAAAAAATATGAATTATGTGGGATAATGATTAGACTATAGAGATAATAAGCAATGTTTGACCATGAAATTCATAAAGAACAATGTGGAAATAATGGTTACTTCAGTGTACGTAAGATGTGATGCATTGGAAAGATAAGAGCTCTGGAGGGAATTGGAAGCACTAGCTGAGAGGATCTTAATACTTTGGTTAGTAGGAGGTGATTTTAATGTTATTAGATTGACGAAAGTAAAATAAGGGTGGTTTGATTTTACTCAAGATGAAGTTGTGGAGTTTAGTCAGTGTATTAATAGTTATGTTTTAAATGAGTTGAGATTTTTAGGCAGCAAATTCACATGGTGGAACGAGAGAATTGAAAGGAAATGTATATTTAAGAGGTTGGATAGATTTTTTTGTACTCATGAGTTCACAAATATCTTTCCTACTATAAGGTTCATCACCTTGTGTAAAATATTTTTAAATATTTTTATATATAAATTCTTAAAGCAAACATGACAACATCACAAAATATTCAAATTCCATTACTTCAAATTGATCTAAATTTTCCTTTGAACTTTTTGAATTGTCATCTTCCTTGATAAAATTTGTTGAAGCTTCAACTTTCAAGATTATTTTTGAATTTTTTTTCGTCTTTTATTTTTAATTTGTTTGTTGATATTTTATTTCAAAATCAGATTTTATAGAATAAGTAGTTAATTAATGAATGAAGTACTCTCCCAATGAAATTAATTACTTGTAGATTTCCTAGGTTAGTCAAAGTAAATACATTTTCAAGATTAATTAATTAATCTATCAAGGGTATAATGGGCAAAAAATGATAATTTATGCATAAATTTTATAAAATGACATATATTGTGGTCCAGCTATTTTTAGAAAGGGGCAACATATAATATGGGACAGAGACTCAGAGAGTGTATTGTTCTCCATCTTTCTTTCATTTCTTTCCTCTTTCAGCTTGTGGGCCCCACGCAAAGAAAGATTTACCCAATTCTTTTTCCATATTTATAACTACTTCTTGTTCCTCTCTTATATAATTTTTTATTATCTTTATTTGTGTTGGATTTTTTCTTGTAAATTAGTACTTGTATTTCCTTTGCCGTATATCTCCTTAGTTGATGTTTTCTTATCAAATTGTGGCATTTTCTGCAAAGAAAAATAAAAATGTTACTATTAAAATTAAATAAAAACTTAGTTTATAAATGATATTTTTCTCTTGTCAGACACCTATCTTTCATACATTAAGGATTCCATAGATTTATAGCCTTATTGTTTTACAAATATCTTTATGATTTAGACTTTTTATCTATAACATTATTGAGTTTGTTTTTCAAAGTTATTGCATGTTTATCTTTTAAAAGCTTACGCATAGTAATTATAGCTTTCAGTATAGTAATAAGCCAAACCAAGGGTTCGTTCAAAATCAAAAATGATTTTGAGTATCAACCACGCTCTGAGTGTAGGCTAAAGGCATGACAATTCATCGAAGAAGAAGAAAAGGTTACAGAAGTGTATTTTGCCTGTAGGAAAACTTGTTCAAATGACATTGTAGAAAATAATTGATAAATGAGTTACTTAGGGTAATTGTTTTTGATTCAATAGACATTTTTTTCTTCTAATTTTCCCATTTTTTTAACAACAAAGTGAAATCCAACAACAATCGACTGAAGATGAGAAGCTACACATATTCATCTAACTAGTGATCCATCATTTTGTGCTTAACGCTACAATAATGCCTGTGAAATTTAAAACTTTTTCCTTAAATTCCCACAGTTATGACTAATAAATTTGCTTTAATCTAAACTAAATGTTAGTATTCCCTTATTTGCGCTTTAAGCAGCTTTAAACTTCTCAAGCTTTGTGAAAGAATGAAAAATAAAGTAGGCAAAGCAATAAGAGCATAATATATGTCTTTATATAAAGTTAATCTTTTAATTATGGCCAAGTAATATGTCAACCGTTACAAGTAAGTATATGATCTGACACATGTTATCGGATTCAGGCAAGTTTTTATTCGTAGTATTTAGCAGGAAAACATTTTTTAGTCATGATGCTGATTGTCCTTAATAGGATTATGAATTGATCGGTTTGGTTTGATTTTGTAACACCTCGGATTCGAGAAAGGCCTAAATATGGGTAATGGGGAAGAACTCACAGATCAACACCTGGATCATGGACCCTCCACGGAGCTCTAGATGGGCCGTGAAAGGGACCACGGTCCATGTGGTGGCCCGTGGAAAGTCCCCCAAGACATCCTGAGCAAGGACCCCTCCCACAAGGGCCTTAACGGCCCGTGGGGAGGCGGATGGGTCGTAGTAACGCCCGTGTGGGGGAGGCAGAACCTACCCCAAAGTTAGCCTCCTCCCACGAACCCCTAGACCGGTCATGAAGAGGCAAACGACCGGTTAAGGTGGTCGTGAAGGGGCAAGGCAGCAGGAGGCCTCTCCCAAGGATCATGGCTGCCACAATGGCTCGTGAGGTCCTTGACGGCTCCTGAAGGCCACCGTCATTTGGTGGTTGCGTCAGCTTTAAGTCGGGGCTTTTGGGTATTTTTTTAAATTATTCTAGCCTATCACGATGCCGTTTTACCCTTACCTAGAGGTCCTATATAAGTGTTTTTTACCCCAAATTTCCCCAATAGAAATCATTCTCTCAATTTTCTAAAAGAAGAATAAGTCTTCCTCCCCAAAATAATTCTCTCTCTAGAAAGCTTGGAGAAGAAGGAGTCAACCTAGGATTTCAAGTCAATCCTCCGATTCTACCATTAAAGGCAAGCTTTTGGCATTGATGTATGATAATTTTCATCCATGGAGCCCTTTCCTCCATGGAGTTCCTAAATTCTCCAATTTACAAAGTTAGAACTCCCCAATTAAGTTAGGAATTTTCTTCCATGTCATGGGTTCCTTTAAATGTTGATTTATTTAATTGATTTATGAAATTTTATGCATGAATTGATATAATCTCATGATTTTAAGATAAATCCCCATGAACTCTTGCTTAACCCATGTTTTCTAGTTATTGATGATTGAAAGTGAGTTTTGAACTATGAAAGGTGAATTATGGAATTGATGAGATATGACGTAGATTGCTTTGAGAGTAAAAACATATATGTTGTTGTTGTGGTTAATTGTTGTGAAAGGATTGCTCACATAACTACCTCATGCATGAATGTGAAAAGTTTTCTCACATAAAGGATTTTAAGGTTGAAAGGTCTTCTCACCTAAAATGAATCAAAGTCAAGAAGCTATCATAAAGAAACTTAGCTTGAATTAGTTACTTAATTGTACCTTTCCATGGATGATATATGACTTAGCTTGGATTGACTAGATGACGGACGTTCCCTTCCATGGATAATTAATAAAGACAAGTTAAGAAAATGACTATTCCGTGGGATTTACGCTTAGCACCGAGAGGATATTGGGATGGAAGCTCTCCCGTTAGTAGAGGCCGGATTTCTAGTAGCAATCTCCTTATCCCATACCTATGTGCCCCCATAGGGTGATTGTCTTAGATCGACATTAGCTAGTGGATCCACATAAGCTAGAAGTTCATGGTCGTACCTTGGCAAGTAGGACACCCCTTTTCGGTGTGGGGTAGACACCGGATTCTGTGTTGATAGCTCACATGGTCTTATATGTCGGTTAAAGGTAAATTTCCTACAATAATGAACTAAGGTTACTTCAAGAAGTATCTCACATGTGTTTTAAGATAATGTCTAATTGTATTGACCATATTTTACGATTGTGTCTTCTAGCCTTTTTATATCATGTTTTAGCTTGGTCATTGCATATCATGAAGATATCCCCTTTTAAGCATGTTTTCAAACGTTTTATGCATGACTATCATACTTGGTACATGTTTGTACTAGCGCATACTCTTGCCTACATTTCCCCAAATGTAGGACCCGACCTTACAAATTCACACTTCTGTGGCTAGGGATTTCACATAGAAGATTGAAGATTAGTGAGTCCTCATATTCCGAGGACCGCACTTGATTTGCCTTTTTGGTTTTTACTTTCAGGTTTTAAACTTGATGTACGGGCTACGTCCCGGTCAATTTTTTGTACTAGATGGCTTTGAGACGATGTTTAGATTTTCGCTTTTCTATATAAAGCTTTTATATGTTGAACCTGTCTTGTAAATCATTTTATTCTATTATTTTGTATGATGAATGCTAAGTGACTTATATGGGGCCTCTCGGGGTCTTATACGCCATGTTATGCCTAAGGGCTATCTTGGGCCGTGACATATTTTATATATTATCAATTCTCAATTTTTATATACGCTAAACTTATAACCAAATAAATAAGATATTTTTTATCGATTTATCTGTTTTGATCCTTCACGATTCGATTTTTGATTTAACCAATAAAAATGCTTATAAAATGAATATATGACTTCTCTAATAATTTGATGCGACAAGACAATAATGTAACTTTTTAAAAGCACTCATAAAGTAGAAACAATAATAACCATCATGAAGAGAGCTATACAAGTGCAACACTAAGAGAAATTAAGAGGAATATGATTCTTACTTTAGGTTTTAATGTTTTGTATAATTTGAAGTTGTGAACTCAAAGTCATTGTGAAGACTGAAGTGTGAATTGAAGGCTTAAGGACAACGACAGTAATCAATAAAGTACTAAGATTAATATTTAATATTTATATAGGGGTAAAGTAATAAATTACTATAGTCTTAATAGGTTATCGATTTATCCAACAACCCAATATTAAAAAATTTAAACCGAACCAAAATTCGATATTTTTAAAATAAAATCATTAAAACCCATTAACTCAATAGTAATAAAATCAATAACATTTTTTTTCGATTCAATTTATTGATTAGTTTGATTTTCGCACACCTTATTTTTAACAAGAAAATGAGCATACCCCTGTTGTGCCAGTTATTAATCGGTGATAGCTATGAGATGATCTTCAGTTAGAGCCCCTCAATAGAAGAAACAAGAAGTATCTCAGAGGTCGTTTGGCAGGAAGTATTAGGAAAAATAATCTATGTATTGTATATGATATTATTTTTGGTAGGAATTTTAGGCCTATGTTATACACCTTACATGACATTATAGGATATATAATTAATACCTTCAATTTGGTGGTATTAGTAATATAGTAATACATATGATTTAATACCATGAGATTAATTAATCTATGTTAAAACAAAAAAACCACAAATCCTTTTAATCATTTTATTTTTTCTTGATTTAAAATTTTATATATGTACTAGTAAATTTATTTTAATAAATTAGCTTACAAATTTTATTATTTAGAGAGAGAGAGAGATTTGTTTGTTGCAAAATAAATTCAATACAAATCAACACAATATTTGAAATGTGAGTTGTTTAACATTTACTAATTGAAAAAACAAATATACCACAACATGACGTTTGTGATCTTAATTGAATGCATTATTTTGTTGATATATATTTGATTTTCTAATTATTTGTATTTTGAACAATTTATAAAATTGCATACATATTAAAACTACAACTTACATTTTTTATGTGTAAACATAGATGATTTTTTCGATTGTAAACGTAGATGGACTATCTTTTTTAAATTGAAAATTAATGGTTTATGAGTGATAAATTTATTAAGATGACAATTATTTACTCTCAAATAATTCAAGTAAGAAAAAAGCAAACATGATCAAGAAATTATTCTTCTCCTAGCTAATTAGAAGGCCACAAAAACAATAATATTATCTAACAATTATATACCTTGACCCTCTTACATTAAATAGAAAATCTCATAATAATTCAAGAATATAATTAGAAAGAAGCTTTTTGTAAAGTTTCAATCCAAACACAAGATTAAATGAGAATCAATGAACCATTCACTTGATAAAAAATAAACCTAACATTACTAGTCCATGCATTACTAATCCACATGTTATTAATCTTTGTACCAAACAACACCTTAGTGTTCAATAGTTAACATACCAAGTATAAAAAGTAATATCTAACCTATATATACAATATCATTTTCCAGCAAACCCTTTGTCACACCCCCTCTGCAAATGGTGGAAACTGAAGCGAGGCAGCAAAAGCCTCTCACCAAGCTGCTGCCAGCTGAAAACTTAAAGATGGAGGACTGAGGTTCACTTGGAAATGTGTTTCATCAAGTCCAAGAAAGTGAATATGTCATAGGTAGAAAGTAAACAATGTCAGAAAAGCCCTAGTAGCACATTCATCATCACTAGACCATACCAGCCTACTTTTTTATTTCCTTCCAGGATCAACTAGCAAGAACACTTAGCAAGTTTTCATATGACAGTCCCATCTTTAATGGTTGCATTCTTCATTATGACGGTAATCCCGGACCTAATGTAAAATCCTTCTGCTGACCTATCAGCTTCTTCAACACCCTGAAACAACATCCAAGCATCAGTTAAACTAGTATTAACTTCCGTGATGATTTCATACTTCAAAAGAAAGATACTTACTTCCTTGTTCAGAATAACCACATCTTTTCCTATCTTTGCATTCTTGTCAATTATGCAATTTCTTCAAGAAAATAGAAAGAAAAGCATGTCAAAGTCCTCTCAATGTAACCTTGTTAAAGTTTGGGCAAAGAACTGTAAACTACATTGAAATGAATAATGATACACTAATCAGAGGACCAGAGCTCAAAGTTTTCAAGCTGGTCATTCAAAATGGAAGTCTGAGTGGTCAATTTTCAATCAACAAGTGTGAGAAGTGAGTATGAGTTCAGTAGAAAATCTTACTGTATCTTGGTGTTTGGCCCGACCCCTATTGGAACCTTTCCTTCTGCTAGTAGTGAAGCAATCTCAGATTCAGTTTGATAATAATCTGCACCCATCATCATGGTATCCTGAGAAGTGTTAAGACACATTCAGCCTATAAACAAGTAAGCACCAAATAGCTGTTTATGAAGAAAGCACCTGAGTGCTAATATCATGCTTGTTGTTCATTACTCTACTATGCTAAAGTCCATACCTAGAGTACATCTTACCAGCTTATTTACAGAAAGAAATCAAAACTGTAAATCATCCTTCCTACAACTAGTTTGATTGCACATTCACAGGATAGATGGTAACTGTTATGTGCCTTACACGTCTGTCATCTAGGTTTCTAAGTTGTCAGAATGCATCAGATGAATGCAGGATGTCGTTTTTAATTTAGTCCAAGCCCTAGCTCATAGAACTCTCCACCTAAAAACAGTTAAGAAAAGCTTTCAATGAGAATATGAAAACATACCTTAAACTCAACACCATAGTCTAAGCGTGATCGTACACCAACTATAGAGTGCTGGATGTTGCATTCCCTCAGAAAGCAACCATGTGAAATTATTGCATCCACTATCTGACAATGAACAGCATTAACATGACAAGTTCATAGTACCCTGCAATCCTGGATATTTTTACTACAAGTATTTATGTTAACTTGCATACCCTGCTTTTGTCAACTTTTGTAGGAGGTAAGAACCTAGCAGAAGTGTAGAACGGGGTCTTCGGGTCATTGAAGTCAAACTTTGGAGGCTACATTAAACAGGGAAAAAAGAGGAAAAATGCAATTTAGTAACAAGTTATTAATCAATAACTGAAGGTGGAGATTATGGTAAACAAAAAAAAATAACTATCAAATTCGCTGAGGATTACTTAAAATACTGCTACATATTTTAGAGTCCTTGCATCGACCGTCTAGCTCTTACTTTGAGTAATAGTAGAAGTAGTTAGATGGTAGTAAACATTAAGGTGCTCACCTGCTTTGTGAGGGCCAAGTTGGCATCAAAGAAAGACTTCACTGTTCCAATATCCTCCCAGTAATCATTAAACAAATATGCCTAATAAAATCAATCAGTCAAAATCTAAGTATACAATGAACAGCAAAATTTGTGAACTTCAAAAGGTTAGAAGTTGCAATTGAGAAAGTTACCACCAGCTATTACCTGGACATTGTGATCCTTCACAGCAGAAGGGATGATTTCAGAGCCAAAATCATTGCATGAAGGGTATGCTGACTTGAGAAGTTTTAGTAAAACATCAGTTTTGAATACATAAACACCCATGGATGCAATGTAAGGAAAATTGGACGCCTCTTGCTCAGATAGTCCGAGGATAGATGTGTCAACTTGCTGCAATATAATATTAGACATACAAAGCAAGTTATGTAGGAGAAGAGACAATGTGAAAGCAAGAGGGGCTGTAAGGGGATAAGTTAATAGCTAACTCCAATTTAAAAAGAATTTACGAAGTTCCAGCTGTGGAAGCCCAAATGTATGTACCATTGCCTTCAAAGCAGGGCCTTTGGGTTTCTCAGCAAATTGGATGATACGTCCTGTTTCATCTATTTTCATCAATCCAAAATCTGAAGCTCGACTGCCAAAAGAGAGGATGGAAGAGGGTAAAAGACAGAGAAAGAGAAAGGTCTTGATTAACTCCTTGATAGAGCTTAAAATGTTTGTTAGCTCTTATAGTGCATTCTAAATAGACAACATGACTGAAATCTAGAAGCAGATAACAGAAATAGACTTAAGGGAAACTGGTAAGTGTAAACTCTGTATGCTTCCAGATCTTTCAGTGGATATTAATCAGTGCTGGTGCTTAGAAGTTAATGAGGATGCAAGATGGGAAAATGTATCTACATTATTACTATCTATCCATGATGATGGTGATTAAAAAGATACCAGGTCCAGTTAAATAGTTAAAATTTCAAGCTTTCTACAGTTCTAATTTTCTCTCTTATTCTATTTCCTGGTCTGAAAGCCAAAATCATATTGAGGATTAATACAAATCATGATGAAATAGGGCCTTTTGCAATTATATCTGTAGATTGATATGTCAGATACAAAGTGCCACTTCAATATTCGAAACAACTGTGGTCACCATTTGCCACTCTGAACAACACTAAGAAGAACCTTTCAAAGAGTTCAGGGAGATAGAAAGCAATGCAAATAGTGTTTGGCTTCACATTAAATAAGCTATCAAGTTAAAAGAAAGATCAATCTCATACCCATCATCCATTGGAACACATGAAACTGTAATATCAGCATTCGTGTCAATATGCTTCTGCAAGCACAAATATTATTCATTAGGCAAAGTATATGAACACAGGGTTGGCGTAGGAAGCAATTGTTGTCATAAGTTGCTCATATACCTGAACAAAGTCCATGTAGTTCATTCGGTAAAGATGGTCACCAGACAAAATTATTATGTGCTCGACATTCTTGTTCTTCTGATTCTATGTCATTATTTTTTTTAAAAAAGGTCAGCATTTTTCCAAGGGAGCTTTATCAATGACCGATCTTATTTGCATACCTCAAATACCCATATAAATTGCCGCACAGCATCAGCAGTGCCTTGGAACCACATTTTTCCTGCATCCCCTGGAGTCTGGGTTGCAGCTAAAACCTGCATTTGAGAAAAACTTTTTTTATCTGTCGAGGACACATTTCAGTTATCTTCCCCATTTTAGGTTTTTCAATCTACCTCCCCCAGGATCCAAGGAGCCAGAGGGGAGGAAATTAACAAAGCTTTTACAATATAGACAGTCACCAAGCATCTCATGAAGTGTTTTCTTAAAAAGATATGATTAAACTTCTATGTCAAAATATAAGTAGCTTAAAAGAGCTCAAACTAAAAACTTCAAGTAGCCGAAATGATCTTACCTCCACAAATCCATCTCCAAAACCCACTCCATTTCCAAAATTATACGTGCGGGCAAGGTGACGATTGAGGGAAAAGGAATTGAACTGTGTTAAGATGAAAATTTTCCGTATGCCACTGTTAATGCAGTTACTCATTGGTACATCAATTAGCCGGTAACAACCACCAATTGGAACCTGAAGAACAAAGCCAATAGTCACAGAATTTGAATGAAAACTGATAAGAGAATACATTCTTAAGGTTTAGTTGCAGTGAGAACAGAGAAGGGAATCCACACTTAGCTTAACTAGTCCTTTCTTTAGTCGTCAAAAATCTAGCTGAATTGGATTTAAGAACCACTACAATTTTTAAGACTGAAGTTGGTATGAATTGGACATGTTGTCAACCTCAAAAGACACATAATGGAGTAACAACCAAGATAAAAGAGAAGATATATATATATGTGTGTGTGTGTGTGTTTGTGTGTTGTAACTCTTACAGCTGGTTTAGCTCTTCTGCTGGTAAGAGGAAAAAGACGAGTTCCAACACCACCACCTAGAATGACAGAGGCAACAGCTTTTGGGTCCGCAGTTGGTTGTTCCTCAAACATTGATTCTTCAAATGGCTGAAACCAATATGAATAATACAAATTAATCTTGTTCTTGATCATTCACTTTACTTTATCACGTAATTTCCTCTACTTACCAGCATCTCTTTGTTTATATCACGGGTGAAAACAGCAGACGTAACATTTCTACCCCTTTGTTGAGTTGTAAAGCTCTTGCACGACCGGACCCCAAAACCCTTGTTTATCAATCTTCTTCCACTAATCTTCTCTCCCCAAAATGCACTCTCTTGGTTGCAAATTGCCACTAATTGTGCAGTGCCCTTCATACTAGCACACAACGCATCCATTGCTCTACCAATTATTCACGTCACCCACAACATAAACAAGTACATTAATTCTAAAAAACGAAAGATTCCAACTTTACACAGGAAGTACCAAAAACAATTAACAAAAAGGTTACTATTTTACACGGCACCAGATTCCTGTACCAAAATATCAATTCATAGATTCCAACAGAACAAAATTCAATATCACACTTGCAACCCCAAAATATCAATACATAGATTCCAACAGAACAAAATCAAATAATTTACGTTACCCAAAACCCTTTTTTATTAAACTAGATCAGAAAACACTCAAATCATACAACTTTTTCAGAATCTATACTATATACTACTAGCATTTTTCTATATATATAATAAAAAAATAAACAGCTTTCTCAGTACCTGAATGAAGCTTTTTCAAACACCCAACTTTTCCTCAAAAAGTTTTCTGCAGAAAGTTTTTGGTACTTACAAATAAAATTATTACTAGGTTAGAGTGTGTTCATAACACAACACAGTGAGGTTGTAAAGTCTGTGGACTCTCTTGAGATTTACAGAGTCCAGCATATTAACGTGAATCAAACATTTAACACTCTCCACGTGTTACTTAAAAGTAGGAGAAACACAATAAAAATAACAGCAAATATTAAATATTTGTGCACTATTCTTTTTGTTGAATCACCAGAAATAGTGTCGTTTGATCAGGTGAGATCAAAGAAAAAATTGAAGTGGATATGCAATTTTAATTTTTTAAATTGTTAGTAATTATATCATGTGAATATTTTGTGAAAATTTAATCACTATTTTGGTATTTTCCTTAAAAATTATATAGATATAAAATAGTAGACTATTTCTTTTATAAAATATAAGTTTGTGGGTCAATATTTGTATTTGAAAAATATGAGATGATTATATGAATTTGCTTAGACACCTCAACTAAATTACTACCTATTAGACACTCTAAAATTAGCGAATATGTATCTATTGAACACAATGACTACTAGCTTTAAAAGTGTTGTGGGTGACGTTGTCTTGTAAAAGTCACGAATAATGATATGTGCCACATGGGCCCAATCTAACTATAAAATATGAATTTTCAATTTTGAAAAATGAAAAATCCAAAAGATTAATCAACAAAAAAAGAAAAAAGAAAATACCCCCCCACCTCCCAACAAACCCATCCAACCACCCACCTAACCCTTTGTCCTTTCTTTTTCTTCCCAGTCACCCGCCATCCTTGACTCCTTCGGTGAGATCAAAATTTCTTTTCCTTCTTATAATAAACTATGAGAATTAAGTCTAATATAGATAGTGAAAAAAACTACTCACTCTATTCGATTCTACTTGTCAAATATATTCTAGTTTGATTTACATTTTTCCTTATCATTTTTGACAAATCAAGAAAGGACAACTTTTTTTCCTATTATATCCTCAATTTGTTAACATTGAGTTAATATCTTTGAAAAATGTAGTGAGTAAATATGTTTGAGACCCTATTAATTAATAGAGATAAAATAGTAAACTCAATATACCAATTATTAATTTCTTAATAGGTGTGCCAAGTCAAAATTTGTCAAATAAATTCGAACGAATGGAGTATCAAGCATGAGTATCTTAGTGGGGTGATTGTAGAGACGTTTGTGAAAAATAAATTGATGTTGATAAATCATTTCAAAATCGACGATAGAGAAAAATTGAGAGGACTCAAATGGATTCTATCGAATTTATCATTTTTAATAAGCTTAATAGGTAGTGATGTTTGCTCGGAGTGGTTCAATTAGTAGATTTAGTTTTTTTTTTAATAAAGAATGAAAAAACGAAGAATCAAAATAAAGTGCAAAGTTAACCATCTTTAAAATGGGGCGAAGATGTCACACCCCAACTTAGAGATGAACCTGGTACCTGATGCCACACTTGACCCTAAATCGACCCTTGTTGGATAATTATGCTATCAGCGTAATACCAACCATAAACTCAAAAAAAAAGAAAGTATATCTCTACTTTAAAATAAGTCTTCGGGGTCAAGGCCCCTATGGAAAAAGCTGCAATCAGCTCAGTTAATAAAAAAAAATCATACCAAATCATGTGTCAAGGCCACCATGATATCTAAAAATATATAAATTGAACAAATATAATCATATATGATCAAGACCAATAGACCACTATGCTAAAAGGAAAAAATAACAAGGTCAGCACAACCGATAACACATATTTATACAACCCAAATCTACAAGCCTCTAAAAGTACTATACTTGGTCGAGATAGAGCTTCGAACATGACAAAACATTAGCAAACCTCTAGATCTGGCAACTTTGGAAGATGTGGAGCTGAACAATCTGTTGGCTAAACTACTAAGAAGGCCTATGTACCTGTCAGTCAAAACATGCAGGTAAGAATGCAACACTCCCAAGTAATGAAACATCAGTACGAACAATGTATAGAGTATGAAAGATAATATAATAATTGAACAATATCATAATATACTGAAAGTAATCATGTAAGAAAGTCAAGGATAAAATCAGTCTACTAACTACTCATGAATCTAAGCATACCGAAAATAATCAAACAACAACCTAACGAGCCCTATAAGCTCGACACCACCTACTTGGGTGTCATGCCCAAGACTACCCTCTAGACGCGAGACAATGCTTAGAGCCACAAGTGATCCCAAACTAATCACATGACATATCATGACACTATGATATTATACATAAGCAGAATAAACTGACAAGCAAAATCAAGTCTCAATAACTATCATATCAATAGAAGAATCTGACACATAAGAACATAAGAAGAAATCTAACTGTCTATATGAAAACCTCTAATCATAGAGAGTTTCTAGGACAAGCCCCTAGCTAACTCTTAACAAAATTGAAAACTGAAAGTAATGTCTAAAATGGGAACATAAGTGGTGCTCTCGAGGAGATAAAGACTCACTAATACTGCTGCAAGTTCGTCACGACCCGAGTCTACACCCTAGAAGTGGATGACACTCAAGAACCATTGCTGGTCCCCAGACGGACCCTCATCCTGGCTGAGTACAAGCGGAAGACTAATTTAAGCTAGCAAAAACTTAATAATTGAATGATTAATGTTGCGCCCCATTTTTTGCAAAACGGGTTTTGGTGCACGACCTAACAACTCTTTTGGGTTTGGGTGAAGTGAAGAGTCTCCACCTAACGAATTAAGACGCGTTAGTGAACCTATCTAACCTAACTAATCTAACTAAATGTCAACAAACCAGAGATCGGGTAAGGGTTCAAATTACCTCGATGGGAAGGTGTTAAGCATCCCTCTAGGTCCACAAAGGTGGTTCCCAATCTATCTCATACAATATATGTGGGGGGTTACAATTAGCAATGAAGGTCACTTCATTGATTTATTATTTGATTAAACATGCTTACTAGGAAATAAATAACATTAAACAATTAATACTGATATAAATTAAGAGAATAAGCGAGAAGATAGAAAGTAGACAAATAGATAGGCGAAAATCATTTTTTTAATTAAACTACTCCAAGCAGTTTTAATTGCAAACAAATTAGAAAAGGGAAAAAGGGAAAGGGAGACTCCAAAACTTAAACAAATACCCTTCTACGAATCAACGCTCGGCTTATTATTCGGCCGACTTATTATTCAAAAAGACAAAATCAATGTTTGTCATTTTAAGCTCAAGTCGATTTTCATCATCTCCGTTAAAGGACCTAACTACCCCTATCCCACCTTCCGCATGCATAACGTCCTAGAAGGTGCCTAGCGTCCCCGCTTAATGTCCAAGAGGCATTGGACTACTACTAGGAATGTTTTAGACTAAAGAAAATATAGGCTCTTAATTAGGCCCTCTAGACACCAAGCAAAACATATTGGACAACATTTAGCATGTAAAAGCTCTGGCCTCTAGATTTTAATTTATTAGCATGCTAGCAAACACACATAATTAGTGAAAGGTCTCATGCTAAGTGTGTGAGCATACTAACACATTAACAAGCAACACAACAGTATAATAATTAATTTTAAAAGGGGCACAAAGTTATGACATAGTGCAAAATTATTTATTTTAATCAGAATGTAATCAGGGGCAGACCAGTAAACAAAGCATGCAGGAATTGTTTATTAATTTATTGAAAGTGGAAAGAGCAGTACGTTGCGATGCAAAAATAATTATTGCGGGCAGATTTAATCGGGGTAGATTAGTTTAAAACAGTGCAGATATTAGTCAGAAATTGTTACCAAGCTGATTTAATTCTTAAACATGCAAGAAAATATTTAGACACTAAGTGTAGGAAATATGCAAATAAGTTCATTTTATTTTTTTATAACATGCTAGAGCCAGCTAGATTATTTTAAGTGGCAGACTATGCATATCAGACTTATCTCAATTTTAAACATGTTGGAGATTACTTATTTACTAATTTAAAAAAAAACACATCAAAATTGCAACAGAGAAATAATTAGTCTAATTTATAAAATTGATTTACAATTCCAAATTGAGTGACATGTTGAAAATTGATTAATAAACCTATATACATGATTTCTAAGTGATTGAAAGATTGAAAATATTGCAACTCTTATAGGCATGATTTCTAAACCTTAAATAATATATAAAAACAATTAATCCTTATGAACATGGTTCTATAACAAGATAATTAATAAACAATGGTAAATATGATTTCTAATTGATTGACATGTTTAAATTCTTTTAATTATATGATCAGACCAAACTAAATTAACATATTGACCTACAAATCAGATCCCAAACAGTTCCAAGATTTCACACACGATGAAGATGAGTTATTAGTTACAACGGTTATAAAGACATGCTGATTTTAAACCAATTATTAAGAAATTTCAATTTGCTTGTACCTAGGCATATTATTTATAACAACCACACATAATAAAATAAAACTAAGCTAAAAGAAAAGGAAATAGTTAGCACGTATATCCCCTTCCCCTTTAGATGATGCCCCAAATATATTTCATATATATAGAGAGAGTTAAAGTTAATACAACTATTACAAGAATGAAAAATAAATATAATAAATACAGACAAAAATAACACTAAATCCCGTCCGAAATTCCATCCCTGGTGACTCTTCAAATTAGCACTCAATATTCCATACCCTGCTAAATGAAAGAAGCAATACAAAGCACGCATAATAATATCTATTATATATGCCTAGGCAGAATAAGACATACATACATTTATTTGAGCAACAAATTACACATATACAATCACACATATAGAAAAGGAGAAGAAAACTGATTCGGATGCTTCCTTTTATTTATCAATATCCATGTTTGGACTTATGCATAAAAATAAATAAGTAATGATGCAGAACATAAAATTAAATATATATGAAAGTGACTAACCGATTAAGCAATTAAAGAAAAACAGTAATGAAGACACACTTTAATCCAATAATCGACCCGAACACAGCAAAACAACAAGGGAGAATGCTCACGTTTCTGAGAGTTTTATTATACTTTTTTTTAGAGAATAGAGAGTATTTTAGCTAATTGCTAGAATGTCTGAGTGTATAGAAGCGTGAGTGAAAAGTGAGTAGAAGAATGAGAGAAGGATTTATTTATATAGCAATGAGGGGCACCTTAATAAGGAAATAAAATCAATTAAGCATTAGTTTTCCCTATTAAAGGAGAATTGAATCGGTCAAACATTTTAATTTATTTATTACCAAAAAAGTACCAAACTAATCCACTAAATAAGGTAAAGAGATACAAGTGAATAAAAATATATAAAGAGCAGGACATATCAATTGAAGGAAAGCAATAATTATGGACCAAATATATTTACCTATTTTCGGATTACCAAAATTGAATAATAAAATACTGCAAACTTTCAATAATATAAAAAGAGCACGAGGAATTTATAAGGAAAAAAATATTCCATGTTTTTTGTTAATTTGAAGATTTACCATGGGCGAAAGATTCCAGCAAATTACCACGAATTGAGCAAAGACAATCAACAATTTATGGAAGGCTACATCCTGTCCTAATAGCAAGAGAAAACATTGAACCAATAATTAATTGAATATGAATTAATCAAGCTGCTGACTTAGCCAATAAAATAACAGAGATTTACTTACATACAATATTACGGCATTAACTATGGTAAAACAACACATAAACAACTTGACTAGAAGTAAACTCTCAACAATTAAGGAAAAATCGAATAATTTATTTTAGGGAAGAACGAATATGGTCCTCAATTTAGTTGCGACTAAATCATGATTTTACAAATAAGAAATCATCAAAGCAATTTACAAAATAATAAATCTGCTATTTAACGAAGAAATATGAAACTCACAGGCACGGATTCGACTTATGATAACATATATATTGAAACAATAATCTTAACACCTTAGACACGAGACGATCACCATTGAAGCAAACGAGCATTAATTTAGACAGAGAATCATGATATTGGGCATATTTATATGCCCAATTACTACAAATTACCCATCTTTAACGTAAGTTTTAGGACATTCACTAATCTAACTAGCATATTTTGGCTTAAGATTGCGATGATTGCATACTAACATACATGATTAGCAATTTTGCAGGGTTCATAAGGGAAGTGATTGAGTCAAGGAAGAAAAACGAGTTAAAGATGAAAAGCAACGCCAGGAGCAAAGATCAGGCGCGGTGCCCCAGCATCAGTGGCGCAGGCCAGGTGCGACGTGCCAATGGGGTACTTACTGGGGCTACATTTGGGCGCACTGGTAGCGCGGCGCGCCAGACTTCCAGGCGCGATTTGGGCGCGATGCCCCAATCTTGTGCGGAGTTTTGGAGAAAGTTGATTTAAAAAGGACTCCTAGTTGAAGTAGAATTCGACTCTATTGTTCCTAACTATTATAAATAGACCCTTAGGGCTCCATTGTTGGTGTTCGACATTATTTTGGTGTGCAAGAGCAAGTATCTATGTTTGTAATAGGTTTTGATATTCTAACTCTTCTATTTTCCGGAAATCGCATTAACAATTGTATTTTGTGGTTTTCTAATAGCATGAGTGGCTAAACACCCTAGTTCTGGGGCTGTAGCCACGAATTAAATGTTGATTATTTGAGGTTTATGAATTAATTCTTGGTTGTCATTATAAGTTACTTCTATATTCTTGCTTTAGTATTTCTTGACTGGCCATCTAGAGATAAATCTATTGTCTAATCTTAAAATCGAGAGAAAAGGGGTTAGATTGACCAGAGAATATAGAGAGCTCGATCGACCCATTTGATTGAGGTGATTTATGTTTAGGAGTGACTCCCGGACGAACAACTTGCTTGGTTACGAAATATGATGAAATATAAATGCTCGCCAGTTAGTCTTTTTATCCCCGCTCAACGATGTAGTTAGATAGCTAACTGCAGTAGGCGACTAGAGGTGTGTAGCCCGACTCATACAATTAACCCTATAAACCATTAACTTGACAACTGAAATTAATTCTAAGCCAATAATATGATACATGATATTCAGAATATGCTACAACCTTGGAATTTCTCTTTACTTGCTTGAAACATCATATTAAAGTCGTTCACATTTAGTTACGTTAATTTAGTTTATAATTAGTAGTAGTCAGCAATCAATCATCAACTTTTGAAAAGGTTACGTTTACTTTTATTTGTAGAATTAAGTGTTAAATATAAATTGATCATAAGTCCCGTGGGAACGATAACTCGTTTCTTAAAAAGTCTATATTACTTGCGCGACCACGTACACTTGCGTGTATACTGGGGAGCAACAAATCACAATTTAGACTTGCTTTCTGATTAACGTTTCAAAGATACTTCATCTAGTACTAAGCGTCAACGACCGCTAATCAGTACATAACCCAACTAAATGAGTTGGGGTCGATCCACAGAGAGTAGCTTTTCCTTCGAATTCAATTGTAGAAGTATGCCAACAATCTCTTCAACTGAACACTTACTGCACCTTTTTGGTTTAAGCTTCGAATTTTCAGGTTATAATTATCAATCCAATTCCACACTTAGACACGAAATGATCAAATAATGAGGTAACATTTGGGAAATTGACCAACTTATTATTGAATTCAACTTAGTGGATGACCATTGATGCTCCCAATGGGATAAAATGTTGTGGATAGGTAGGACTATATGTAAAGCAATTTTCTCTCGAACAATTACCTTATCTTTGTCGAATTCTCTCGAACTTCAACACTAGACGGAAGATGCCTAACCCTTGTCCTCATCAAATCCACTCTCTCGAGCTAGATACAAAGGATAGATTCCATGTTTCACTTTCTCAAGCTGAAATCATGGAGACCCACTACTAAGGATGCTAAACTTGCTATTTTGGCTTTGCACTTCTCTCTCAAGCAGGCACAAAACACTGAACTAGTGACAGTAGTCATGCAAGATGATCTCAAAACGCAACAACAAATCATTCACACTTCAAATTAACACTATTATTCACAAATCAATGACACCCACATAGTAAAATTCAACAATTGGTCACATAGTCAAAACCCCAAGGAGAGGGTTTTAGCCAAACATAGCAAAGAGATGAAAATCAACATCTGCCATGTTTTCCATATCTAAAAGGAAAATTGAAAATTAAAATCAACTATAATCTTCTCTATTACAAAATTTCAATGAAAAACCTTGCTAAAATCACTTGAAATCCACAATGGTAGTGTTTTTACTCTCAATCTTGTGTTCCTCACGTTTCTGAATACTTTCTCTCTCTAGCAAAAATAAATTTATGCAAGTCTGATGTGTGACCGTTTAGGACCAATCGGCGAGGTAAGTCAGGCTTCGCCGATGTTCCTTTATTTTGCCTTCATTTTTCACTTCTTCTTGGTCCAGTCACTGTAATTTTAGGCGATCCAGATCGGGATCGCCGAGTGGTTCCGCGAGTCGCCCTTTCTCCTTTCATCTCGCCCATCAGCACTTTTGGCGACCTGGTCATCCAACGCCGAAGCGATCGGCGACACGCCGAATAGAATTACTTCTCGCCGAAGTTACCCCTAATTTAGCCTTAGCATTCTGTAACTTTAGGCGGTAGAGTGGCAACTTGGTGAGTCGCCGAGTGGAATCGGCGATCATCAAGCCTGTTTTTCCCTTCTCTTCTTTGCTTGTGTTGTCTCTAATTCCCATTTCTGTCCTAGCTTTGTTCCTAACTCCATGTACCTGAGAATCAAGGATTTTGCATCAGGTATTTGCACAAAATAAGTATTTGATGGCACTAAATCATTGTAAATAAAGCCCTAAATGAGTCTAAACTTCGGACTCATCAACACCCCCAACTTAAACTTTTGCTTGTCCTCAAGTAAAACTTAATTTCAGCAGTTCAAAAAGGGGTGCCTCAAATAGTGCTACACAAGACTCAATCATGAATGCACAAAACATGACTCAACTTATTCATGCAAGGATCAATTTTGCACTCAAAGATTCCAGTTATGACTTACCATTATCAAAGATTCTCAAGTTCACAATACTTGCTTCAAATGCAAATTCAAGCTCAACAAAAGTACTCAAATTCCCTCACACAAAGAATGATTCCATCTTCACACACAATGGTTCTACAATTTATAACTCTTGAATCATGATCAACACTCACACTCACAAAGATGAACACATGCATGACTCTACCCATAGGTTTGCCCTTATTTTCCAACCAACACTTGTTTCAGCTCACTCAAGATCAAAAAGATCTTTTCAACGCTTGTAACGGGGCTTAGTGTAAAGGTATGGTCATTTAGGCTTAGTGGCTGTTATCCTCATGAAATGTGGTGTGAACAACATTTCATTTCCTTCTCCTCTTCATTCTCATTTATGTTCATAAGTCACCCCATTATTCCTTTTCCATGAAACTTTGGACACCCCATTAGTTTTGTGCTTTCACACTTTATTTCAAAACCTTTTCATTCTTTTTTTTTGTATGGAGGGGTTCCATCTTTTTCAAACCCATGGATAAAGGGGGACTTCTTTGCATTTCTTGATTTACCTTCTCTTTCTCTTTTCACCACACCCCCAACTTAGGCTTTTGGCCTAAGTTGGATATTCCAATCAACCATATCTCATGAGGATTAAGGATGAAGGAATAAAGAACGGTCACAATTTCATCAAGTTTCTTCCAAGAAAAAGGGTAAGGCTCAAGGGGTGCTCAAACAAAGATCACACAAGCATAAGGTAGGCCACAAAAGAGGTATAATGTCAAATTATTTCACTCTTTACAATTTGTTGCCTAAGATCACTTCAAGAGATCACATCACTTGGTCAACCGGACCAACGGGGCAAATTCTAGGTGTCATCACACATGGTTCACGGTAAGCTCATCACACAAGGCATTGGCACTAAAGATCAAACAAGACTCCACACTTTCGCTAGTGTGCAATGATCATTAAAAGAGACTCATTTGATAATTGGCTAGTCACAACGAGATGCAAAAAGTTCACATATTGTCTATGCAACTTCATTTGGACTCATCATAGCCACACATTCATGTTTGTTTGATTGAGAGCACTATTCAAGTCATCGGTATCGAACAAGACCGATACTCAAATTTGCACAAGAACAACCACAATTAAATACACAAGAGGTGGCAAAAATGGGTCAAAAAGGGTCCAAGGATACTGTGGAATTCACTGACCAATGACACACCCCCACCAAGAGCATTCAACATTGTCCCCAATGTGAGTAGAGAACAGACACTCCCACTAATAAAAAAAGAATAAAAACTAGCAAATAAAGATAAAATGCTAGTATGTAAACATGCAGAGCAAGGTGATGAGGAATCTTCACTAAGCGCCCAGTCGGCGAGAGAATGAAACAGACACCGAATGCTTCGGCGGTGCGCCCAATGAGCATAATATCGCCTTTTGTTCCAGTGGGTGACACTCGCAGAAAGGGGCAATTTGGTGGGGATGCAAGAGATCGCCGAACAGGTCGGTAACTCGCAAAATGGACTTAGAACTTCGCCGATCTATCATTGAGTTACGTTGTCAGTGATGAAGTAAAAGGGTGAGAAAAATCGGGTCGCCTAATCATATCGGTGATTCGCCAAGTGATGAAGGTCTCCCGCTGAATGTTCTAGAATCTCAACCCCATTTTTGAAGGCCATAGGGCGGACTATGTCGTGCTCGCCGAATGGGTTCGGTGATTCGCCAATAACATCTTCCTCTCGCACAAAATCCTGCATCTGCAAAATCAACACACATTATTTTAAAACACTACTACTTGGGTTGCCTCCCAAGAAGCGCCTTATTTAGCGTCGTGGTACGACGTGGAAATGCTCTCAAGCATCTTCCAGGTACACCACCTCAATCAGAGAAATCTCTTAGCACTCGCCAAAGTATAACTTCAAGCGTTGCCCATTCATCTTAAATGCAAGTCCTTCTTGACCTTCAGTCTCGATGACACCATTTGTGAACACTCGTATCACTCTAAACGATCCCGACCATTTCGACTTGAGCTTTCCTGGAAATAGTCTAAGTCGAGAGTTGTATAGTAACACCCAGTCTCCCACTCTGAACTCCCTCTTAAGGATTTTATCATCATGCCATTTCTTCATCTTTTCCTTTTAAAGGGTTGAACTTTCATAAGCTTTGAATCTGAATTCGTCCAACTCATTTAACTGCTCTACTCTCTTTTTTGAGGTCTTTGTCTAGTTTAGATTTAAAGCTTTCAATTCCCACAATGCTTTGTGTTCCAATTTAACTGGTAGATGGCAAGATTTACAAAAAACTAGCTGATATGGAGACATCCTGATTGGTATTTGTATGCGGTACGATATGCCCATAGTGCATCATAGAGCTTTCGAGACCAATCAGTTCTATTAGCATTCACCGTCTTGGCTAAGATGCTTTTCATCTCTCGATTTGACACTTCGATCTGACCACTCGTTTTGGGATGATACGGAGTTGCTACTTTGTGTTTCACTCCATATTTGCTCAATGCAGCTGAGAACCACTTGTTGCAAAAGTGGGATCCCCCATCACTGATAATAGCCCGAGGAGTACCAAATCTCGCAAAGATGTAGCGTTTCAGAAATTGAACAACGTTTTTTCCTTCATTGTTTGGAAGTGCAACAACCTCCACCCATTTGGAAACATAATCTACAGCTACCAAGATATATTTATTACCAAACGAACTCACAAATGGGCCCATAAAGTCTATTCCCCAAACATCAAATAACTCAACTTCTAAAATGGGCGTAAGAGGCAACCCGTGTCTTTTGGACACTCCACCTTGTTTCTGACATTGAGTGCACTTCTTAACAAACTCATGAGCATCTTTGTAGAGAGACAGCCAGTAGTACCCACTTTGTAGAACTTTAGCAGTTGTACGTACACCACCATGATGACCTCCAACTGGTGAAGCGTGACAAGCATGGAGAAGTTCAATGGTTTCTTCTTCCGGAACACATCTTCTAATGATATGGTCAGCACATTCTATGAATAAATATGGTTCATCCCAAAAGAAATTCTTAACATCGAACAAGAACCTCTTTTGTTGGTAGAAGTTTAGTTTGTCCGGCAATAATCCACACACTACATAATTGGCAAAATCAGCATACCAATGAGGTTGTTTGAGAGTTACCGTGAATACCTGCTCATCGGGAAAAACATCATTTATGTCGATCTCTAGCTCGTCATTCTCCTTGTCTACCAATCTTGATAAGTGGTTTGCCACTTGATTTTCACAACCTCTTCTATCTTTGACCTCGAAGTCTAATTCTTGCAAATAGAAGCAACCACCTTATCAATCTTGGCTTGGCGTCTTTCTTTGTCATCAGGTAACGCAAAACAACATGATCAGTGTGAACAATCACTTTAGTACCCAGCAAGTATGACCGGAACTTCTCAAACGCATAAACTACCACAAGTAACTCTTGTTCAGTAACTGTATAGTTACGTTGAGCACTGTTTAGAGTTTTGCTTGCGTAGTAAATGGGGTGAAAAATTTTGTCGCATTTTTGCCCCAATACAACACCTAATGCCATTCCGCTTGCATCACACATTACTTCGAAAGAGTCTGACCAATCAGGACTAATGATGATCGGGGTGGAAACCAATTTTTCTTTCAAGTACTTGAAAACTACCATGCAAGCATCATCAAACTGGAATTTCACCTATTTCTCCAATAGTTTGCATAGAGGATGTGCAATCTTTGAGAATTCTTTAATGAACCTCCAGTAAAAGCCAACATGTCCCAAAAAACTACGAACACCCTTCACCGAAATTGGTGGAGGTAACTTCTCAATCACTTCAATCTTTGCTTTGTCAACCTTCAGCCCCTTTTGTGACACTTTGTGACCAATCACTATACCTTCCTTAACCATGAAATGACATTTTCCCCAATTTAGGACTAAATTTGTCTCCACACATCTTTGGAGTCCTAAGTGCTCTAAACATGCTTCAAAGGTGTCACCCACAATCGAGAAGTCATATATAAATACTTCCATTGAATCCTCCACCATGTCAGAAAAAATAGATAATATGCAACATTGAAAGGTAGTCGGAGCATTACACAAACCAAACGACATCCGTTTGAAGGAAAAATTACCATATGGGCACGTAAAGGTTGTTCCGGAGCAATGGAAATTTGGTTATAACTAAAATATCCATCCAAAAAGCAATACCAACCACTCTCGGAGAGTCGATCAAGCATTTGATCCATAAAGGGAATGGGAAAGTGATCCTTTTCAGTCCATGAATTTAGCTTCCGGTAATCCATGCATACTCTCCACCCCGTCACCGGTCTCGTAGATACAAGCTCCCCTTTTTCATTTGGGACTACCGTGATGCCTCTTTTTTCGGTACACATTATACCAGACTTACCCATTTGCTATTCGCAATAGGGTAGATCACACCTGCGTCCAACCATTTTATTTTCTCCTTTTTCACCACTTCTTGCATTGGTGGGTTTAATCTCCGCTGATGTTCAACACTTGGCTTACAATCACTATCAAGTTGAATTTTGTGAGTACAAATACCGGGAGGAATGCCCACTATGTCAGGGACAGTCCACCCTATAGCTTTGATATGCCTTCTCAACACCTCAAGGATCAATTTTATCTGCCAATCAAGCAAATCAGCTGCAATGATCACCGGTAAAGTGTTATTTTACTCCAAGAAAGCATATCGGAGATGGGAGAGAAGTACTTTCAACTCTAGATTTGGTGGTTCTTCTGTTGATGGTTTTGCGGGAGGACTTTCTTGATTTTTTAAATCAATGTCCAATTTCAACGGAGTCTTTGAATACCCCTCCAAACTTGATAGAGCCGCTACTACCTCTTCATACCCTTGAATTTCAAACTCATCATAGTTAGCAAGCACAACTTCAAGTGGCTCACTCATACACATCAAATGTCTCACACTAGCCACCGCCTCATCAATAACATCAACAGTGGAGACCACGTGAATATAACTTGGGTATTTCATTGACTTACACACATTAAAGGTTACTTCATCTTCATTCACCCAAAACTTCAATTCTCCGCTCTCAACATCCACCAGCGCTCTTCCAGTTGCCAAGAATGGTCTTCCCAAAATGATGGGAATTTCAGCATCAATTTCACAATCTAAAATGACAAAATCAGCCGGGAAAATAAATCAGTCAACCTTTACCAAGATGTCATATAGTATCCCCACAGGATGTTTAATTGATCGCTCCGCCATCAAGAGTCTCATTGTTGTGAATTTTGGTTCCCCCAACCCAAGTTGTTTATAGATCGCATATGGCATCAAATTGATGCTTGCTCCCAAATCACATAGAGCTTTAGCAAATTGGAGAATACCGATAATGCAAGGGATGGTGAATGCTCCGGGATCTTCTCTCTTTTTGATCAGTTCCTTAGTCATAATTGCACTACAACTATGAGAGACTTCGATTGTTTCAAAATCCAAACTCCTTTTCTTTGTGATTAACTCCTTCATAAATTTGGCGTACTCGACATTTCTAACAATGCTTCCACTAGAGGAAGATTAATTGATAATGTCTTGAGCACTGATAAAAGCTTCTTGAACTTCTCATCCTCATTCTTCTTCTTTAGATGTTGAGGAAATTGAGGCGCTATTTTGGGTAAAGGTTGCATAACTTTTGGGCTTTTATTGTGTTTCTCCATATCCTTTTGTGGTCCTTTGGCAATGCTTTGATGGATAGGTGCCTCTTCTTCCTCCATCTCTTTGTCTTCTTCATGCATTTGAGCTTCTTCATTTTCCGTCACATCGCCTATTGCTACCTTTCCACTTCGAGTCACCACATCCAGCTCTCTATCATCATCTTTCACTATCATTTTTGGTTTCAATTGTGCTGAAAGTGAACTCAACTGACCTTCAAGTATTTTGATTGCATCTGCGTGAGAGTTCGCTTTATTGTTCAATGATTAAAAGTTGACTTTTATCCCTTTTAACAAGTCATCCGAACCTTTAACTTTATCAAGGATGCGTGACAACAAATCATTCACCCTCGGACTAATTGCACTCCCTCTCGATTTAGGGCTCTCACTTGAGTGAGTGTGGTCCTCTTCATGATCCTCCTCCTTTTTCCAATAGTCGCTTTTCTCGGCCCAATCTTGATAGTATCTTCTTTGCTCTTCTCCCTTGTGATAGTTCCAACCTTGATTCCTGCCCCACTGTAGATAGTGTGGGTGGAAACCCTCCTCGTATCTCTTGGAGCTCCAACCTTGATTCTTCCCTGACCTTAAGTAACCGGAGGAAGAACCCTCTTCAACTCTAAACATTCCATATGTCCCCTTCATATGCTCTTGTAGAAATTCCATTTGGGTCAACATCTTCTTGATGTTTTCATCCCTCTCTCTCTCTTTATCAAGTTGTTCTTGTGTCAATCTAAAACAAAACGGAGAGACTTGATCGTCTTGGGTGTACCACTCTTTATTTATTTTAGTCATGTCATCAAGAAGAAACGAAACCACCTCAAATGATTGCAATATTATTCCTCTTCGTACCAATTGATCAGCCACCCCTTTATTAACCGAATCAAGACTCCGGTAAAAATATTAGAGTAGTAAATCGTTTGGTAACCCGTGAGTTGGTTTTTTAAGTAAGATTTTCTTAAACCTCATCCACGTTTCATGAATGGGTTCCCCCTCCTATCGCTTGAAACCTTGAATGTCATCTCTAAGCTTCATCATCTTTGATGGGGGAAAGAACCTTGTATTGAATGCTATAATCAACTCCTTCCATGATGTGATGGAGTTGATTGGTAACTCGGCCAACCACTTGCAACCCTCCCCCATTAAAGATAGTGGAAATAACCGAAGCCGGATTAACTCTTGTGACACATTCTTGAATGAAAACGGGCTGCACACCTCTGTAAAACTTTTTACATACTTATGCAGGTCTTCGTGCTCTAGCCCTCCATAGAGTCCTTTCATTTGGAGAAGATGAAGAGTTGTGCCAGTGACTTCAAATATTTCATTCCCATCAACTTTTGGTATGCAAATTGCATCCATTTCACCTGCATAAGATGGGTTGTAAACACTATTGATATCATCAATACCGTCTCGATGACCTACTTGACTACCATTCACCTCTTCCTCACTCATTTTTACTTCTATGTAGTCCAACCAACACTACATTATGCAGCCTAAGCCAATTCAACTACAACCAAACAATTCACAAATTAAATCTTCAATCAAAGAATTCTAAGGAACGCTACTCCCCAGAAGCAGCGCCATGTTGATTAACGTTTCAAAGATACTTCATCCAGTTCTAAGCATCAACGATCGCTAGTCAGTACATAACCCAACTAAATGAGTTGGGGTCGATCCTAGATAGAGTAGTTTTTCCTTCGAATTCAACTATAGAAGTATGACAACAATCTCTTCAACTGGACACTTACTGCACCTTTTTGGTTTAAGCTTCGAATTTTCAGTTTATAATTATCATTCCAATTCAACACTTGACACGAAATGATCTTTTAATGAGGTAACACTTGGGAAATTGACAAACCAATTATTGAATTCAACTTAGTGAATGAACATTGATGCTCCCAATGGGATAAAGTGTCGTGGATAGGTAGGACAATATGTAAAGCAATTTTCTCTTGAACAATTACCTTATCTTTGTCGAATTCTATCGAACTTCAACACTAGACGGAAGATGCCCAGCCCTTGTCCTCATCAAATCCACTCTCTCGAGCTAGATACAAAGGATATATTCCATGTTTCACTTTCTCAAGCTGAAATCATGGAGACCCACTACTAAGGATGCTAAATTTGCTACTTTGGCTTTGCACTTCTCTTTCGAGCAAGCACAAAACACTGAACTAGTGACAGTAGTCATGCAAGATGACCTCAAAACGCAATAGTAAATCAGACCCAATTCAAATTAACACCATTATTCACAAATCAATGACACCCACTTAGTAAAATTCAACAATTGGTCACATAGTCAAAACCCCAAGGAGAGGGTTTTAGCCAATCATAGAAAAAAGATGAAAATCAACATCTGTCATGTTTTCCATAGCTAGGTAAAAACAAAAATTGAATGTTAAAATCAACTACAATCTTCTATATTATTAATTAACCTATGCCTTAATAATTATTAATTAACCTATGCCTTAATAATTATTAATTAACCTATGCCTTAATAATTATTTTGTCTTGTTTACATTAAGAACAAATAATTAATAAATAATTATTTGTCTTATTTCAATTTCGATTGAATTTAGCTAATTAATTCGATTTGGCTAAATGTCTAATATAATAGGCAAGTTAATTCTGCTAAATTTACAATCCTTTGATCATATTTTAAATTCCTTATTCTAAAACCCTCAAATCGTATAAGCAAAATATTTATATATATATATACACACACTCAAACATGTACACCACATCCATATTCCCTCACCCGCGCCCCTCACACTGATTTTTTTTTCTTCATAGATAACTATCTCCTTCACCCCAACCTATAACCTTTTTCGGATTGCTATTAGATTAAATATGTATTTTTAAAACTTTTTTCATCATCATCATTATTATTATATTTTTCATTTGCTAAATTTGAAATAATTACTTTACTTATTTATTTAAAACGTCTATAATATTTAAGTGTATTTACTTATATGAAATTTATTTAATATGCGTAGTATACTATTAATCAAGTAGCAACTCATTTAATCTTATTCTAAATTATTTAAATTATAACCTATTTTTTATCCAATTTATTTTAATTCTAGCCTTTTCTATTCAATCTTATGTCAATTCTAGCACTCATTTATTTCAATTTTAGCCAACTCATATCAAATGTGACCTAAATTTATATCTCATATGTTAATCCCGACCGTTCATCTCACCCTGATCAAATCACAATCGTCCATCAAATCCTGATCAATGGTTCAAATTCGCTCAACCCTTTCTTTCCTATTTCAATCATCCTAAATCTAAATTTTTTATTCTTCCTCACTTCTCAAAAAGAACCACCCGTGAACCCCCCTCCTCTCCTCACTTTTCTAAACTTTTAGACTCGGTTCTATTTAAAGTCTTTAAGTTAAGTTTTCTTAATTTCTTTAAGAAATTAAGCGATGACTCCTTTTAAAAAGTGATTTTTCCCTTAAAGTTGAATCAATTTTTAAAAATTAGTTAGTTCTTTTAATATTAAAATAGAAATAGTCTGTTGACACCCAATTTTGACCATCCACGATGTAGATTAATCATCGAGCTTCTTTATTTGCAAACAGTTTGAAATAATTGATTTTTATAAAATTCAAAATACTATCAAGTTATTTTAAGTAATTTTTGTCATTTTTATAATTTTTAAATAATACGTATGTTTATATATAATTATGTATAATTAGTACATTTTATAAATATTCAAAAATCATCTCAAAATATTTTTTTTTAGTTTATATTTTATTAAATTAGTTTAGTTTAAATATGGTTATAATTTTAAATAATTTTGTTCATAATCAACTTAATTATTTTATATTCTTTAAGATTAAGAAGCTCGTTAGTTAATTATAGTGATTCGCTCTATTTAAATTCTAGCTGCATTAACTAAATTTATTCTATTTGGCTACTTTCGTAACTTCATTTGGCTAAATTGTTAATTGCAAATCTAACCCCTTCTTAACCTACCTTCAGCTCTTTATAAGACCATTCTTGGGCCTTTTTTCTCCCAGCAACCAACTGCCCAATTCTTAATTACAATTTCTAGCAGCCCGCGATGACCCTTGAATCATAGAGAACCAGAGGTTTCGTTCTCTTTTTAGTTTTGTGTCGATTTCCTGCTTAAAAGTCAAGGTCGTGGTGGTGGAACAATTCGCTTCAACCTGTCGTCTTCAGTGAGAAAGGTAATCTCTCCTTTCCTGTTCTTGCTCTAGTTTAATTTTGATTCTTGCATTTGGTGTTAATACCTTGCTTGTAGTATGTTCAATCCTGTAGCCTTGATAGTTTGCTAATTTTATCCCTCAAGGAAGCTAAGTCGTTTTTCCTTTAACTCGCTGCTTTGTTTCTCACTTAATTATAATTCCTCCAGTTAGATAGTTGATTGAAATCTTAGTTTCTGTTCTTACTCTATTTCATGTATTTGTTCATGGCGGTGGGAATATCCTGGAGTAGTTCATGTTTTTATCTGTAAAAAATTCTCTACTGTCATCTACTTTTGTTTAGTTCTTTAGTTTGCGTTTTGTTTATTATCTCAGTGAATCTATTGTGTATCTGAGCTTACCCGTTTGTGGTTCTTCATTACACAAATAAACTTGTCTTGTTAAGTTATGAATGCTTTAGTCGCAGTCTGAATCTCTCGTTTGAGTCATGTCTTGAATCTTCGCTCTTTTTTTCTCTGTGATCTTAAACTAGTTCCTGTCTCGAGTGATTTGAAAATATGATCTGATTTTGGTCCAAGCTTAGATCGTCCAGTTCATGCCTAATGAATTTTACACTCATCGAAACCTGATTATGCAGTTGATTTGTTCTTTTCCTCTACTTTACATGCTCTGAATGTGAGGAAAAACTTTTCTCTTTACAGTTTTTTATAGTATGCAACAAAGTGTTCCTTTGTTTCATTTGAAAAAAACTCTCTATTCTGGCCACTTCGAACATTATTTCAAATGTAAATCAGTCTTCTTTAGAACTATATGATGGAATTAATTTTAGGCTCGAATTTTATCCATGATCTTGCAATAGTCTATTAGTTGCTGTCTAGAAAGGGATTCTTTAGCATAATGGTAGTATTTCTTCATAGTTTGTGCAAGAATTTATCTCCATGTATGTTAGCCAATGATTTAAGGTTGTCTTATCTTCTTCAATGTCTAAGATAATCACTAATTATGATCTCATTCTCTTGTCAGTGGAGTTGATTTAATTTATTAAACTTATGCTTTCTTTGGATGGTTCATTCTTCATCCTATTAAGATAGTTGTCAGTCTTATGTCACTTTTTCTTATATATAAAATCCTCTCTACTCTATCACAAGGTTGCAGTGTGTATGAGACAACCCATTGGGATTGATATCTAGTAATTTGTCTTCTCTGTTATGACTATGTTTATGCTTTATGACATGTCACATTTGTTTCAAATTGTTAAAGCACCGATATACACTAATATACAGAAACTGTATACAGTTGATACAGATAAATGGGCTAAAAGTCCAAGATTGCAGCAACAACTTGAGTCATATTCCAGTCACAGGTATAAAAGGTGAGAATTCAATCAAGATTGATTGCAAGCTACCTCTCACCATATTATTGGTACTTAGGAAGGAACTTTTACTTATATGTCTTTGTTTAGGAGTAATATTTAGTATATTTCAGTTAGGTTTTCTTGTCATTATTTTACTTTTATTTAAGAAGTTTGTAATATTATCTTAGTATAATTTTAGTTATTTTCTACTATATTAGAAGCATGAGTAGATATTTGGGTATCAACATGTCAATAGAGGGTATTTTTGTCATTTTGATTATTTGCCCTAACTTTATTTTCTCCGCGTGGTTGTCCAACAATTATGTCTCAATTCCAATGTAGTTATGTGTAGGCTATACTAATCCTCATGTACGTTTTATTCTATTTTTACTCTATTTGAACCCCCCCCCCCGAAATCCTCTATTCATTTATGTTTCCTTCATTCCAAATTGAATTTCGTTCTATTGGTACATTCAAAAGAAATACCACGAACAAATGACATTGTAATCAAAAGGAATAAGTTAGTAATGATTCATAACAAGTTTATCTTTCCTATGTGGTTTGCAAGCTATTACACAGAAGTGGGATTTACCCTGTGCATACCGAAAGAGTAATGGCTTTGGATTCTCTTGTCAATAACAAAAATACTTGATATGTTATTGTTGTTGATTGTTCAATCAAAAACATGACAATTATCTATAGAATTCACCTCTAATTATGACACTATATTTGTGATCTCAACAATTAGACTATGCCACAAATATATATTATCACAAAGCAAATGAAGTGGATTTGGCCAAGGCAATTCTTTGAAGTTTGAAAATTGGTGTTACAAGTTCAGGTATGCTCTCTTATGTTTTTGCCTAGTTTATTTGGATTGACTTATTTTAAGTGCTTTTATGTCAAAATAATTTTTAAGTCTTGCTCTTTACGTATTTTCAGAATTCACATTTTCTTCGCAGAGTAGTCTACTAAATCAACTTTTATCTGTTGGAGTTTGAAAAGTTGATATTTTCTCAGTCACATTTCATGCAATGCATTATCAGGTGATTTATGTTGCAAATTATACAAGGTATTGTTTTATTTAGCTACTACTTTATATTTTAAAAGGAACAAATAACCCCTTGAATAAATAGGTCAAAATTCATGTTAAAGATCGTTAAACAAATTGTATAGTCAATTAGATTTTAAGTAATCTATAAATCCCAAATTCTTGATGAATTAGTGCTGAAATTCATATATGGGATGTTGACGATAAATCTAAACGATATAAAGTTATCCCCTAAAACTAATTTCTTTTAGGTATCTTCTAATATCCCAATTTTCATAACTAAACATCTTAAGTTGCAACTTTGATAATATCTTCTGAAGATAGACCACTATCTATGTCAACTATCTTTGTTTGGTTACATTTATTACGTCAAGTTTGTCATCCTACTGTTATTTATGTGCATTTTCTACATAAATATATGGACATGTATACTCTTACACCTGTCATGAAAAAAAAATTGCACTATATAGAAGAAAGAAAATTATTTGTGCTCTGAGTTCACAATAAATAGTAGACAATATTATAGTCTTGACACTTTCTGTATTTTCTTGCCCCTAATAAGCTGATAAGCATATTCATCTTTGGAATCACCACGAACAAATCAATTAAGGTTTTATCGTATGGAGTAATTAACAATTAAGAAAGTGTTTTTTTGATCTTCACTTACTGTCATTTTCTTGCAGAAGACTTTTATTTATCCTTCCACTTGCTTATCTATTCCAGGTAGTTTGTGAAGCAAAGTAAATTCCAAACTAATTTTTTTCTGCACTGTCTTTTCAGAAACTAGATTCAAGACAAACAAGAATATACACAACGTCGGATGCTTTACAAAGATACGGATCGCAACTTACCAGGCTTTGCTGCTACTGCACATTCTACGATCATCCACTACTTAAAACAATAATATAATTCTCGTGTTTCAACAAATCCTCCACAGGTATTTTGTGAAACATGGTCTCGTTCAACTACAATGGTAGCTGCACAAAACACGATGACTACAATATTGCTATTTTGTCCTTTGCCAATACCAGCTTATATAATTGTGTAAGTATGTAAACATTGTGCATACATATGCATAATCAGTGAAATAATGAATGTAAATTTATGTGTGTATATATCCTGCATATCATATAAATTTACATTCCAACACAATTTTTTTGAACACAAATCTGTTGGGCACGAACAATATTCATCTAGTTTATCATATGATCGTGGGTAATTTTATTATTATCTAGACTGCTTTATTATTTAATTTAAATATATGCAACTCTAATTAATAAGCAACGACCAAATTAAAAAATTTAAGACAAATATTTTCGTCATTAAATAAATTAATTCATCACAAGTTGACTACATTCACTGACAAAAAATGTATTGTCCTAGTACCCCTTTTTATTGATTATGAATTTATTTTTTTAATTTTGTGAATATTGTAATTGTCACTAATCATGATAATAATTAGTGACAATATATTTTGTCGGTAAAAGCAATACTTTTAGTGACAAAATAATAGATTTAACCACAAAATTATTAACTTTTTTTATAATAATAAATTTGTCCCTAATTTATACATTTAAGGACAAAAAAATTTTTGTATATAAAAAGTAGTCATTAGTGACGATATTACATTTATTCAACTACGAAATGCATATAACTTTAGAGACAATTGATGTCGTCATTGATTGAACTAAATAATTAGCGACGATATAATTTTGTAGGTAGTAATAACCTTTTTAGTGACAAAATATACTATTTAACTACAAAACAGTTACATTTTTTACGACAAATAAATTCGTCACAAATGTTTATGTATTTAGGGACAATTTTTTTTTGTAGTTAATATAATACTTTTAGCGACGAAATATTAAATCGTCTTTGTATACTATTAGAGACACACATTTAGTGACGACTGCTTGACGAAATTTTTTTCGTTGCAAAAGATTTTTAGTGACGAAATATGATTTATATATGACGAAATTATTTGTCCCTGATAATCAAATTTGTTGTAATGTGTAACACCCCAGGTTCTGAAAGGGATAAGACGCATATTTTTAGAAGTTGTAGGTGCCACCAATGGAGGCCACCGACGGACCGTAGGTGGGGTCAGTGGTTGGCCACCTCAACTCCACCCAGAAATTTCAGAAAAAGTCCAGAACCACGCTAGGACCTACGGACCGTAGGTTGAACCACGGTCCGTGGTCGAGTTCAATGGTTCAGACCCTAGTTCCCAATTCTCTGAAGCCAAATGACGAGATGACAGGACGGGCCATAGGTCTATCCGTGGTCCATCGGTCAGGCCAATCGTTGGCCCCGACAACTTTTAAGTTAGGGTCGTTTTGGTCTTTTCCCCTATGCGTTGGACACCTAAACTACGTCGTTTAATCCCTAAACTACATCATTTTGGCCAGTTTGAGCCTAGTGACTTAGTTAGAACTTTCCCTAAGCTATTCATTCACTAGAATTCATCAATCTTAGACCAAAAGAAGAGAAAAGAGGCGACCCAACCCCTCCAAAAACGCAACGAGTTTTCTTCAGTTCTAGCCCCAAAATCGAAAGATTTCTCCGTGAAATTCATCACCATGTATGTGGGATATCACTAGTGGATTCCTTTCATCCACTAGGTCCCTAGAATTCAGGCAGATTCTTGATTCTCCATGTCTTGTTTAGACCTGGGGTTTCTAGAACTTTAGAGAATTATTGCGATTTAGCTGTTATAGTATCCTTAATCAGATTATCATAGTTTCGTAATATTGTTGCTTAGTTCTTTGCATGAAACTCAGAACCCTAGTTGTGTAGATTCTCTTAGTTCATGAATTACACTAGCTAGGTTAGATAAACAGATATACATGCCTCGAATTTTGAATGTTTCATTATCAGTACTTAAATGTTGCATTTTCAGTTAGCATGTCAGAATATTGAGCTATCCAGTTTATTTCAGTTATGTTGTATTGTACACATTTCAGTTGGAAGTAGGCTTAACACCGAGTTGGACTAGGGTCAGTCACCCTCACAGTCCTAGAACTACGTGCCCCTATAGGTTTGTTAGTCCCCTCTGTTGGGCATCAGTTTTAGTGATCACGCTAGTCATGCCTCTATACCCCTAGCAAGGTATATTGGGTCCTCTTGATGGGGCGTATACATCAGACTCCACGGTTATCTCACATGGTTTTATGTTGGTTATTAGTAGCTCCCAAAGTCAGACTCTAGTGCATTTGACTAGGTTTTCAGATATATTTTCAGTATTCAGTTTCAACATGTTATGTACTTAGTCATTGCATTCTGTTTAGTTCATATTCAGTATATTTCAGTATCTTCATCATGTTCAGATTATATCATTGCCTAGTATGCTTTGTTCAGTTATATGTTTGTTCAGCCTTATCCTATCCTGCATGCTCAGTACCTTTCAAGTACTGATGCATACTCTGCGCTACATCTTTTCATGATGTAGGTTCAGGTCCTCATCATTCAGATCATGTGTAGATCAATTTTTGATCCGTATTCAGCAGTATCAGTGGTCAGTCCTCATTCTTCGAGGATGATAGACATGTTCTTTTACATTCAGTCTTTCATTTCAGTTTCAGTTTTTACTGGAGTTAGCTGGGGGTATGTTCCAGCATCTCTAGTCAGTTAGAGACTTATTTCAGACATAGACAGATTTAGCTTTAGTATTTTAAGTTAGTTCAATATCATTAACTCTTATTTAGTATTTATGTATTCAGACTAGTATTGGGTATTTCCCATAATTTTGTTTATCTTATGTTTTAAGCTTCCACATAGAATCTGTTGTTCAGTTGTTTAAGTATGCTTATGATATGCCAGCTCAGGGTTAGCTTGGAGTCAGTGGTTATCCTAGATCCCGTGTTTACGTCAAGGGGATAGCCTCGGAGAGTGACAATGAGTAATTCTCTATACCTACAAGTTGAATAATAATCTGAATTCCTCCAGGAACATTTCTAGTTGCAAATGAAGTGCATGATTGTGATTTGTGACTTTCATCCTTGAGAAAGGTGAACTCAAAGCCTCAAATCCAGTTGTTGGATTCACCATTGATCTACCAAAGCTAGATCTCTCGATTTCCTTCAATAGTCGAGAAAATCCCTTAATCTAGTCAACTACAAATTTTTTGGATCTGATACCATGAAAAATTTATCTAGAAACACAACTATATCCATTGAACATCATATCAGCAAAATTGTAGAAGAAGAGATTGAGGAAGAAATCTTGTTGAGAAGGAGAGGAAGACGAGAATTGATTAAGAGAAGAAGAAGAAAATTGTTACATTGTAATGAGATATATCAAATTATGAAACTATCTAGATAATGTTATCTATTTATACTAATTGTTGTAACTAACTGCAACATCTGTCATCAGCTCATTAACTAACTAACTAAATATCTAGCTAATCATGTACAACCACTACACATACTCAATGTACAACACAACACTGCTCAATTAAACTAAGACACATCAACATTTTGATAATTCTTTGACAGATGCTCCATCAATAAATGCCACAAATGCTTCAATTTCCAATTTGAGTTCAGATGTGTTGCGACAAAAATAAAATCAAATGAGGGAAACAACATTTATGTGGAATTTTTTTTTATTTTAATCGATAATTTGCAATTAGTTTTTTGTTTAGCCTTTGTCTTGATTTTTCGGACTATGATTTTTGTTCATTTTGATAAATAAAAACAAGGAAAAGTACCTAACTCAACATACATCACTATCATATATACTAACTTTATCTCTACTTTCAAATAATTACATATATTATCACTTTTAATATTTTATACCATATATTTTAAAAGATACAGTTAAATAAACACATCCCTCAAAACTAGAATTGATTAATTATCTTTCCCAAAACTCCTATGCCAATTGTATATCCCCCCCAAATCCTCCATCATCTTCACCATGTTCATCACCTTCATCATAATATCTCTTCCTTCATCCTCAATCTCCTATCCTACGTTCATCTCCCCGTTCTTTTTCTGTCTTCCTTCTCCCTCATAGATCTTCTTCACTAAACCATAATAAACTGAATAAAAAACAGAGCAATAAAATCTAATTGTTGAGAAATACAATTTTATTTGGGTATTTATTTGTACAAATTTTGATTTCCTTTTTCTTTATTTGAGAAGTAAATATGGGAATAGAAGGTTTGAGGCCACAAAATTGTTTGATTGATGGGTTTAGGGAACCTCATCTGGTGGCGCAGTAGTATTTCATCGTCGAAAAATTGAGAATAAAAAAAATTGAAAGTCTAAAATTCTACACATCTAAAATCATGGGATGAAGAAATCGTTGGTGAAGTGCATACAAGGTAATCACGAGCAACGGATGTGACGCTAGTCTGTTGTGAAGAGGAGAGATACAAAGGGTATTAGGTGTACATGTATCTAACAAAGTTTACACATGTATATAGTTAAGAGTTCATGTATCTGTGTTAAAATTATATGTATCGATGAGAAAAAATTTCAAATTTTAAAAATAGGGAAGAATTTTGAAATTTTTTATTTTTATTAATGATACTACAAATACTCTATTGTCGTGATTTGTTTATAAATTCATGTTTTTCAGTTATATTCCATATTTAGAAATAGGTCAATCTACATAAATAATAAATTATATAACTTTATTTACGAATTATGACATATCTTTTACTTTTACACAAATCAACCTTACTTTTTTTTTTACCACAAGTAAATCATTATCTTTATTTTTCTCTACTTCTCTTTTCTTCCATCATTTTCTCTCTCTCTCTCTTTCTCTCTCTTTCTCTTTTCTTCCATAATTTTCTCTCTTTCATTCTTCTCATTTCTTTAGTCATTTTTTTTCTTTCCTTCTCTTTTCTTCCGTCATTTTCTTCCTCTCTGTCTTTCTCATTTATTCCATCATTTTCTCTCTCTTTCATTATCTTTGTTCTTTTTTAAATTTCAATTATTTTAATGTTTAAAGATGTTTTGAAGATTAACATTTTTTTTTAAAATATGGACATCATTAATAAAAATAAATAAATAAACATTATATTTTTAATACAATTTGAATTTAATACATTATACATATTCTATGCCTTTTTCAATGCACATTATGAGTCTATAACTAAAATATTTTTAATAGAATAATATATTTTAACACTGTTAATAAGAGAAAAAAATAACAGTTGTAATACATTTGAATTCAATATATAATACATATTATAGACATGTTTCAATGCACGTGTTTACTAAAACAATTTTAATACAAATGTATTATAAGTATTATTTGTGAATTTCAAATATTTTGGTACAAATTTAATTAATTTTACGTTGTTAAAATATATTATATTTGTTGGAATAACAACAATCGAATTTATAACAATGAAGAATATTGAATTCAAATTATATTACAACTATACTTTATATAATAACACATAATATAATTTGAATAATTTTTGAATATTTGAAATTCAGGTATAATTAATTTTACATTGTTAAAATGTATTATATTTGTTGGAATAACAACAATCGAATCTATAACAATGTATAATATTGAAATTTGAATTGTATTACAACTACTGTTTATATAATAACACAAACTAATTTGAATATTTGAAATTTAGGTATAATTAAATTTACGTTGTTAAAATGTATTATATATTTTGGAATAACAAGAATCAAATTTATAACAATGTATACTATTGAATTCAAATTGTATTACAATTATAGTTTATATACTGACACATAAACTAAATTTAAATAATATTTGAGTAGTATTTTTCACTAAATCACTCTTTGATACAATCAGAATTATATATACACTATGATGGTATCAATGAGTAACTTAGTAGTGTCTTTCACTGAAGTGACTTTTTCTTTTTTGATACCACCAGAATATATATATATATATATATAACCCGATGGTATCAAATATTAAATGACTATTAAAAACTAAAGTGATGTCATAAATGGTAATAAATATAATGAAACATTAAAAACAGTAACTAATCAAATAAAATATATTATTTAAGTGAAAATTCCTTAGATATATCTGCTTATCATGTATCCGAGATACATGTTTTTGAATATAACATATGAAATTGATACTTGATACATCAAATTAATATTAGATACATATAAATAGATACACGAAATTAACACTAGATATCGTACACTCATGTATTTAAGTGTTTATTTTGTTGGATACATCATATATGGATAATAGATACATCAAATCAATAAATTTATTATTTTAAGACTACTGAAATGAAATTAACCAAATTACATAACCAAAATATACATGTTTTTGTCTTTTATTAATGATATTAATGAATTTATTATTTCAAAGAGTAATAAAATGAAATTAATTAAATATAGATACACTCCCAACTTAATTTATATATTATATTAAGAGATTTGATTAATATTTTCAAAAATTGTCCATGTGAATTAATTAAACATGTATCTTGATTTTTAAAATCGCTGAATACATGTATCTTGCGAGTAATAATACATCTATTCAGAGGACTAATATTGTACATGAAGTAATCTTCAAAATTATCGCGAATTCTAGTAATTAAGACGTAAACTACTAAGATTTATGTAGTTTGCCCCAAAAACAACCTTGGGTCCATATTACAAAAAATAATAATCAAATTTTTGAATGAAAACATTTACACAGCCCAAAAAAACAAAACCTATAATAAAAATGTCATATAGCTAGGCATAACAATGGGGCGGTGCACAACTGGGTGGGGCGGGTTGAGCTTAACTTGCATAATTTTAATTTTTCCCTCCCGTCCCACATAACAACATTTTTCATTTTCAACCCGTCCCACCCCGTGCCGCATGGACCTGTCCCGCATAACTTTTTTAATATTTTCTTTTTCTAGTTAAGTTTGAGACTAAAAATAAAATTTATAAAAATAAATTCATTTTTTCATTAAGTTATATTAATTTAATAGAATAGTGATTTAAAATTTTATTTTTTAAAGGTCAATTGGAAACATGTAAGAAATTGTATTATTTTTTATTAAATTATTTTCAAAAATTATCTAGAATATTTTAGTAGTTTTAAAGAAATTATCTTATTAAATAATGCTATATCACTCTTATAACATGTAAAAATCACATATACAGCAACCCACCCGCTCCACATTAATTTTAAAGAAACCCACTTCAACCTGCGCATAGCCTTAAACCCGCCCTGCATACGTGCCTCCCCATTGCTGCTTTCATGCAATTTAAGGCCCAAAAGCTTCATGCAAATGAGGTGAGCAGGAAGCACCAGGTGTCCCTCAAACAGAAGAATATGAGAGAGCAATCCTCGGAGGCTCTGATCTGTTACTTCGCCGATTTTCCAGTTTTCAGTTTTGAGGCTTGTAAATAACCCAATCTTCATCATTTCCAATTCTCAGGTACACGAATTACACTCATATATATGTATATGTTGTGTAAGGAGATATTTATGCGTTTGTCTAATTGCATGTACATTTTTGGTAGCATATGGAGGCATCAGACTGGACTTACAGAGGAGAAGGAGCCATTAACCTAGTTCTTGCATATAATGGAACACGTTCTGGTCTTGTATGTCTCAATTTCGAATAATTCATCTTTACTCTTTAGTTTACAGGCCATATTTGCTTTTTACCTAACCAAAAATTTGGCACATTTTCATCAGAAACACAACTAATATTACACTATGTTTCAAGTTTCTATTAATTGACCATCTACTTCTTGCTTAACAAATGGTTTTACATATTCTTGCTCAACATTTCCAGTATGAACTAACTGGGTTTGATTTTTAAGCTGCATTTCCTCTTCTTTTTTGTTTAGGTTGGAAAAGTATTGTGGATTCAGAAGGTACCAAGGAACGTGTCTGAATGTGGTCATGATTATTCCGGTCTAAACAAGCAGGAATGCCTCTTGTGGGAAGAGTTTAATGAGATTGTATCAGCTCCTACAAGGGAAATTGCTCAACACTATTTTGTGCAGCACGTGATGTGCCCATTGTTGGGTTCTCGACATGTTGATGCAGGGGTGTGTATGTTATACTGCTACATTCTTGTCATTTTGTAAAACATCTGATTTTGTGTATATCATTGTTTCTTATGAATACAAGGAAAATTACTTTTCCAGATACTTCTTTTGTGTAGTTAATAATAAGGAATTCTGCACCTTTTCAAATAAATATCCATATAACTCAAAATTCTGTCCTTTAAGATCCTAGAGAATCAACCTATGCAGTTGATCATTTTTATGTGCATTTGTTATTTATTGTTTGGATAGAATAAATTTAGCCCAGCAATTTATGCTGATCTATGAGTTTGAAGATTAAGTTGTGAAAGGTTGTAACTATGTTTTCTTTTCTACCTGATTCCATATATTCAGTTGCCTGTATTGGAGCGTGGTTAAATATCTCCATCTTGTTTCTTCCCTTTTATTTGACAGACTAGCATTCACGTGACCCCAGAATTTCTGGAAGCCGTTGAAAACAATGTCCTCCCGCAGCGTCCTGCGTGGCGTGTTGATGCGACAATGGTCAATCCCCTCTGTGATTCTGTAATGCTCATGTCCGATCTTTCAGTGTTCCCTCTTGGTAATAATTTTCAATCCTTTTCATCACTAAAATGTTAACATGCACATGTTTTAATACCCTATAATAAGCAACTCAACATCGTATTATGTAAAACAGTTACCATGGATCTGTCAGATAAAAAGAGGCAACAGTAATTGTCATCCTATTATGGTAATTCACATAGCTGCCCATTTTGTAAATCAATGAAATGTAAAACTCAGTATATACATCTGTTTTCAGAGGTCATAATCCTTCCTGTATTACTTCCGGTTGTTTGATTGCAAAAATGGTTTTAATATTCAAGTCCTGATTAGGTAGATATTTTTTGGCTATTTCAAGTTTATGCTGCTGTCAACAAAATAACTGTAATTTCTATTCATTTGTAAGAAAGACAACAATGAAAATTCGCAGTGGATAGTTGGCTTTATAATGGTCTAACATACTAACCAAGCAAGGTTAGATGTGGGCATTTATTATACAAATCTATTGGTTTGTATTGTTCTCATGTAATTCAAGGGCGTACCTAGGTTGTGTCTAGGGGGTTCACCCGAACCCCCTCGATCGAAAAATTACGTTATATATATAGGGCCAAATTCTGATTTTATGTGTACATATATTAAAATAAACTCCCTGAAAACAAGTGAGAAGCTTTGGCTCAATGGATAAGGGGTTCAGCAGTGGCTTTTACGTCGTGGGTTTGAATCCCATACGCAACAATTCCTCTTCTCTTCTTTTTTTACCCTTTTTAATGCATGGAATTGGGCTCAACTTTTGGGCTTGGATCATCTCCTCTTTTTCATTATTTTTTCTCTTTTATGTCATTTTTTTCCTAATTTGTTTTTGTTTAAATTTATTAGACACATTTTTTTTTATTCTTCTTCTATCTATTTGTCATTTTATTTCAACATAATTTTATGTACAACTCTTTAAAAATGATGAATTATATATATGAAGATAAATTAGATGTAGTTGAATGAAGAAACTAAAAATTATCAATATCCTTTTAATAATATATATTTAATAGAATTCATGGAATTTCTATTCTATTTTTCCAATTCTATTTTAGAGAGATGAAAACAAAACTTATTTGATTTATTCGTCAATTTTTTTTTCAACAAGTGATGACTAACCTAGTAAATTAAACTACATGAACTAAAAAATTGACGATGTCATTTATTTATCTTCTGAATATGCATTATAATATTAGTAAATCTATACTTACGTACACACTTTTAGAGAATCTTAATAATTTTCCTAGCAATATGTGTTTGAATGGATACTAATTTAAAAAAATTTAAAATGAAAAATAAAGTAAAACATTACAAAATAAAAGTATAAAAAGTACAAGAAATTTTAAGAATGTTCAATGGAGCAGGGTAAAAGTAGGAAGAAATGCTTAATGCGGTACGATAAGGTAATATAAATTTAGCGGGTTAAGGTAAATATTTTTCTTCTCCGTCTCACTTCGTTTTTCATCCTTTAATTTTCACGTGTTTTAGGAATTAACTTATGTAATACAACTGATCCACTAATTTTTTTTTATCAACGTAGCTTTGTTCTCAATAT
>JAJOOR010001685.1:0-21965 GCA_036250505.1 Solanum acaule
GCTTTTAAGCTAAGTTTTGAGTAATTATCTCAAACCAAAGAAAGAGTTTTGTTTTTACAAACATATGAGCTAAGTATATTTTGGGAGTAGTATTAAGCACCGATATGGGGATGCGAGTTCAGATAACTCAAGTCTCCATAAACCATGTAGCCATCATGGGTAGTAAATGATCATACTTTTTAGATGACTCCTTAAGATGATTTTAGCATAGACTAGTGGATCCACTTAGTGAGTTAGGTTCTATACCCCCCGGCAAGGTATAGGACGGTCCTTGGCAGCGTGAGGTAAAACGTTGTAACATCACTTAGGCTCATAGTGGAGGTTTTCAGTTAGAGAATCTCCCACATAAACTATATTACTTTATTATAAGTAAAGTTGAGTTTGTTATTGCATTTTCTTTAATGAACTAAGTTGCTTTTACTGTTTTATAAAGCTTTCCATATATTGCATATGTATTGTTGCTTTATATTGAGTTGAGTATCCAAAGTTGAGTACCCAGAGTTGAGTATCATATCCTTGAGTTGAGTATCTAATCTTTGAGTTGAGTATCTAATCTCTGAGCTGAGTGTCTTATCCGTGAGTACTTTTGAGTTGAGTAAGTTGAGTAGTTTTGAGTATCCTTGAGTATTTCTTAAGTTGAGTAAGTTTGAAAAAAGGTAAGTATGTTTCCATTTTTATCAAGTTCAAGCTTATGTAATACTTTAGAATTCCCCTTACATGTTCGTACATTCCACGTACTGAGCCATTTGGCCTGCATCATCTCATGATGCAGACACAGGTATTCAGGATCATCAACATGAGCTTCGTTGATACATCTGAGAGTTCGAATTAGCTATGGTGAGCCTCCTTGCTTCTGGAGGATTTCATTTACCTTTCAGTTATATCAGTTGTTAGGATGTCGTGGGTGTTGTCCCGAGTTCCATCTTTATCAGTTAGAGGCTTCATAGATAGTCAGTATAGTTGAGAAGTCTGTATTATTCATTTATTTTATTAAATGTTTTAAAGACTTAAGTTACCTATTTTATGGTGAGTTGAATATATTTATTTTATTCTAAGTTGTTCATTTGAGTTAAAGTTTTGAAAAGTTGAGTTTATTGAATTTTATTCGATGTTAAGCTTTTGCATGCTTAAGTTAGTCTTCCGCTTGTAGTCAGCCAGGATGAGGGTTCGCTTGGGGACCAACAATGGTTCTTGAGTGCCGGCCACGTCCAGGGTGTATGCTTGGGTCGTGACACCATTAGTTTTGATCCCATAGTAATCCTTAATGCACTATGTTGAGTTGGAAAAAATGATAACTTTGGTTAAAATGGATAGGTGGAAATGCTAGATTTTGTGTAGAAGAAAGAGAAGAGGTAAACAAATAATACCCAATAAGTCCTAAAATTTGTGATTGGTCCTAGTCCCTTGGGACATTGTGCACTTCGACTAAGGCTAAAAGCCTAAGCTGAAGGTGGCTAATCTGAAAAAAAATGAAATACCTTACTAATGGCCCTGGCCCTTACAAGGACAACGTGCACCTTAATTCGAGTAAAATTGATAAGTTGAGGGTGGCTATTGTTAAGTCTAAAAAAAAATAAAGAGGAGAGAAAAAAGGGGTGTGTACAAAAAGAAGGGCTTAAGTGAAAGTGAAGGCAAAGTATGAAGTTCAAATGGAAAAATATAAAAGGGGATCAAAGGGAAACAAAAAGTTAGTAATGTTAGCAAGAAAAGCAAAACATGTTCATTAGGGAGGATGAGTCACTAACTTTACCCAAATGTATCCTCCCTTACCTAAAGATGACATTACAAATTGAATGAAAGTCCTCTTGATTCTATGAGTTACACTTTGTGAAAACTAAAGTACACTAAGGGCAAGCTTATGGCATGTTAGGATATGTGAAAACTTCATTTGTGAGTGTGAGATTGAATTTTATAAAAGAGAACCTTATAATTGAAATGAAATGTTGTTGGTGTGAAAGAAAGGCTATACTTAAATTGGTGAGGGCATTCATGAAACATGTTTGGTGCTTACTCTTGTTTGGTGTGTCTCTATGATATTGCATTAGCCTAGAATTATTGGAGAAGAGTCATTCATCGAGGTTGTGAATTGTTGATTGGTAGACTATAAGGAAGAGTGGAAATTATTGTATATAGTGTGTGCCACAAGATCATGATTAAAAATGTTTGGTCGATTGTAAAACGAGGTGAAGGGGGCCGAAAGGTTAAGAATGTGAGTTGACAATATAGAGTTTGTTCGAGGACTAACAAATGATTAAGTGTGGGGTAGTGATCTTGGGCATATTTATATGACCAACTCTTGTGAATTACCCATCTTGAACGTAAGTTTTAGGACATTCATTAATCTAACTAACATGTTTTGGCTGAGGATTGCGATGATTGCATACTCATATACATGATTAGCGATTTTGCAGGTTCCTAAGGGAAGTGATTGATTCAAGGAAGGAAAAGGAGTTGAAGACGACAAGTGACGCTAGGAGAAAAGGGTGGCGCGGCACCCCAGCACCACTGGCGCAACAAAGGAGCAACGCGCCAAGGCCTTTTTACTGCAGCTTGTTTTTGGCGCACTGGCAGCGCGGCGCGCCAGCCTGCCAAGTGCGATCTGGGCACGATGCCCCACAGCTTTGTGGATGTTTGAGCGAAATTAGATTTAAATAAGACTCCTAGTTGAAGTAGAATTCGACTCTATTGTTCCTAACTATTATAAATAGGCCCTTAAGGCTACATTGTTAGGGTTCGACTTTTTATTTGGTGTGCAAGAGCAAGTTTCATCTTGGGAAATAGGTTTCAATCTTCTAACTCTTCTATTTTTCAGAAATCACATGAACAATTGTATTTTGTGGTTTTCTAATAGCATGAGTGGCTAAACGTCTTAGTTCTGGGGTTGTAGCTATGAATTGATTGTTGATTATTTAAGGCTTTTTGAATTAACTCTTGGTTGTCATTATAAGTTACTTCTATATTCTTGTTTTAGTATTTCGTGCTTGATCACCATGAGATAAATATATTGTCTAATCTTAAAATTGAGAGAGGAGGGGTTAAATAGACCAGAGAATATAGAGAGCTTGATCGGCCCATTTGATTGAGGTGATTTGTGTTTAGGAGTGACGCCCGGATGAACAACTTGCTTGTTTACGAAATAGGATGAAAGATAAATGCTCGCCAGTTAGGCACGTTTATCCCCGCTCAACGATGTAGTTAGACTACTAACTGGAGTAGGCGACTAGAGATTTGATACCCAACTCATACAATTAACCCTGTAAACCAGTAATTTGACAACTAAAATTAGTTCTAAGCCGAGAATATGATACATGAGATTCATTACATGCTGCAGCCTTGGAATTGTCTTTTACTTGCTTGAAACATCATCTTAAAGTCTTTCACAATTAGTTACTTTTATTTATTGCATAATTAGTAGTAGTTAACAATCATCACAATTTATGAAAACGATTAGTTTTATTTTATTTGTAGAGATAAGTGTCAAATATAAGTTGATCATAAGTCCCTTGGGAACGATAACTCGTTTCTTTAAGAATCTATATTACTTGAGCGACCACGTACACTTGCGTGTATATTGGGGAGCAACACAGTATACACAGGTCAATTGAGGAGTAATATTCTCATGCATCTTAGAATACTCAATCACAAATAGTTACTTAATTAGCGCACTCATAAATTAGAAACACAACAAGAACAACAACATACACCGTACGTATATTCTTACAAAGTGTGGTCTGGAGAGCATATTGTGCACACAAACCTTATTCCTATCATAAAGATAGAGAGGTTATTTCTGATATAGACTCGAGAAAGAATTGGTCCAAAAAAAAAGGTAATAGAAGTGAAAGCATAACAAGAAATGGTCATATTTTGAGATTTGAAATCTTTAAGTATAAAAGTTTGCAAACAAAGATTCAAAGCATGATCTAGTACTCTTACTAGCTTGAAACACAACTCTGGCTTAAGGTGTCTATTATAAATAATGAAAATAGAACATGCAACTATTTCTCTAAACATTCTTAACCATAGAGAAGCTAGGAAAAAGTAAACATACCAAGAAACAAAGGAAATTCAAAATCTACCGTATGTACATAAAAATAATTTTGAGTATGTATATATATGGTGTAATTCTCCGATGACCTTGCACCCCTAGCTCCGCTTAGATCATCTCAAGGGCTAAATATTCTCCACAAGATTTAGTGCAACACCAAAGTGATTCCTACTTCTATTTTTCGTTCTTGAATTTCATGTATCTCAACTATTCTCCAATCTTTCCTTCCAATGTCATATATAAACAAGGGTAAAATCCCACAAGTTGAAACAGTAGAAGCTCTCCCTTAAGATTAGTGGTAAATAAAGGAATACCAAATAGCTCTAATGATAATTCAGATGGTAGCTCAATCGATTGCTTCATCCATGTTGTCTCGTTTAGTAGAACATGTAAATGTATGACGAGAAAATTCAAAATACTCACTACTGCCGCTTAGCCCTATACATCTATTAATCTTTGTGAGTATCCCCAAATTACCTCATCGGGCAACAAGACGGTTCGAATTAACTTCTCATCTCCAATACTGAATGCAACTACATAATAACGTAGTCTAAATAAATTTACAAAATAAATAACCCCATCGATACAAACACTATCCTTCGTAGGGAAAAAATTGGGCATATTTACGTATGCCTCCCTCCAAGATTTGTCCACCCCAATGATGAAAATCCAGAAACACACTTGAAGTGTGTTATTTCCCAAGTCTGCCTTCAATTCTAAGAATTTCTTGGTGATGGGATCAAACCCTAAAGAGCAACTTGTAGTTGAACTCGTCGATGAATTAGAAAGAAATACATGTTCTCTTATGAACGGATTACAAATAGCAACATCTCCTTGATTGTTCCACATACAAACTACGCCATTGATAGACCTTGAATAATGATCAAGATTTCGAAAACATCGATCATCCAAGTACTTGAAGGGATAAGAAACACAAGTTAAGTCATCTTGTCCTAAATTGTATATGACATATTTGTCCTTCAAAGCTAAGTACTCACTCCGTTTAAAAAAGAATGACCTCCTTTCCTTTTTAGTTTGTTTAAAAAAGAATGACCTTTTTCCTTTTTTGATAACATTTACTTTCAGCTTTCCACGTGGCATGTTTAAGAACACAAGATTAAAGGGCAATTTTGTACATTTGACATAACTTTAATTTAGGACCACAAGATTCAAAAGTCTACTTTATTTTTTAAAACTATGTGTCAAGTCAAACTAGGACACTCTTTTTGAAACGGAGGGAGTAATACATAAGAAATTCAGCTACACGACTTTTTTGGTGTGCTTCAATGAACAAAGGTTCTGATATAAATGAGCTAAAAGATTTCGAAACCCACCTAAAACGCATTAAAGACTTGACAGGAACTTGTTTCAGAATTTTCTATTATATAGAAGAGTGAAGTGGTAGGACGACCAAGGGTAAAAATGTAATTTTATTCTAACAAAATCTATTAAGAAAGATAGCAAGAAACAAATAATTCTAGAAACATCTTTTTGTATATGAAGTGAATGATGATCAAGGGTAAAAATGTAATTTAAAGCTAACAAAAATCTACAAAGAATAATAACAAGAAAATTAAATAGTTCTAGAAACATCTTTAGTTATTGTTATTACTATTAACTCATTTTGTTATCACTTCACTTTCTTTTCTTTTGTGAGTTATTGTGATATCTATTCATTACTCTATTTTACTATTATTTTAATTAATTTCTAATATTTTTATATTCATTATGCTTACTAAAAATGCCTACTTTAACATAAAAAATCATTATTTAAAAAAAATTTAATTATTTTCATCTTTATTTTGGCTCTAATTAATATACCTGAAAAGAAAAAAGTGTGATAAAATTAATAATATATTAGATTGAAATTAAAGAATACATATAATTAATTTCAATATTTTAAAAAATATATATTTTAAAAGATGTTAAAAAGTAACTTTGCAAATAAAATGAATAGGATGGTATATTTGCATTTAATGTTAACTATAAATATTTAAGTAAATTATAAATGTTTACTAGATTATAAAAGAATAGTTCTTCATTAAAATATATAATCAACTTTGTACTTTTACTTGATTTCAAACATATTAAATATGTAAACTGATGTAAGTTTGATTTAAATTTGAAGTTGCGGATCAAAACTTGGAAGTATTCTATTATATAGAAATGTGAAGTTGAGGACGAACAAGGGTAATATGATCATTTCATATAAATTTCATTTTAAAATTCTATAAATTGTATTTTCAATCTTGTCAAAATATTTCTTAGAGTGGGTAAATTTCCTCCACAAGTTACATGACTTTTCTAGAAACTATAAATTATAAGATTTTTCTTGAACTAAGTCGATGACACAAATAAATAGACATTAACTCATTCTTCATTTCATTCACTCCTCGATTCTCTCCCCTTTCATTCTTGTACCAATAAATTTCTTGCTCTTTATTTCTGATTTGCGTCCTAAATATTATACACTCTGATAGAGATCTTTTACTAGGAGGACCAATAATGCAGTTTTGTTTTCAAAATTAAGAACTTCATTTTTTATCAGTCTCTATATAATGATCCTACTTTTATAAAATAATTATAAGACAAAAGTAAAATTCAATATTTCTTAGTAGACACATCACTTTTGGGACTTGTCCATATAGTCAATTTTCAGCAAAGTTCAACTGCTCCATACATTTCAAACACCCTAACGAATCAGTTAACATGTTAAATTCAATATCAATCACAATTGTTTTTCTCAAAATGCCTAATTTAAAAGGAATGCAACTAGTGAACAAGCTCTTCAAGAACAGAATTTCCAATAATTTCGGAGCATGTTATGTCCTTTCTTTTGGTTCTCTTCAGACTTTTCAATTTCATGATATTGCTTTTTTTTTTTTGGATCATAAAGATAATTTTTGAAGTATCTAATTTACTTGATTTCTTTTTTTATGTATAATCCTAAAACTTCACGTAACATAATTGTCATTATATAATTTATTGAGAAACATATATTTATTTATTACTATTATTTTATCACCAGTTAAAATCATTTAAAACAAGTTATATAAATTATCATATTAACTACCTCGTGTTAAATTACTACAATATATATTATTCTCTTTATTTGAGGTAAAACAATTATTCGTCATGTATATTAATTACTTTAGAAAAAATTCTTTCTTTACTATACTAAATTGCTATCCTAATGTTGATAAATGTTAAGACAAGACACAAAGTCATAACTTTTTCATCATTTTATCACTTTGTAAAGAATGAGATGATTCATTCTAATTTTCATCAAGTAGGCCATTATTTTTGTTTGTTAAACACCTATTATGTTTTATTGTTATTTCCTATCATATTTATTTGAAAATATCATAATAATTTTTCTTTTAAAAAACTAATGAAATTTCAATTATAGACATATATAATAGGGAAACTTACATAAATATACTATATTAATAAAATATTTACCATTTATAGCGATAACATTTTCTTTTCAATTGATCACTTTTAATACACTTATAATACAATTTTAATACATATTACAGAAAATAATTTATAAAACACATATAATACAAGTTCTATTGATAAATTATACATTTATCACACATTTTAATACACTTATAATACAATATGTCAATTTCTTACCAAACAAACATAATATATTTTAAAACTGTTATAATACATATATTGCATACATAATTCACTTTTAATACATATTGCAGATTTATCATAGTATTGCTATATATTGCTACTAATGATAATAAATAAAAAGTATCACTAAAATCAGTAATTATTTATCACGTAACATATATGTCATTATATAATTTATTGAGAAACATATATTTATTTATTAGTATTATTTGGGAATTTGAACTATTCGATAATTAAGGTTATTTAGTTAGTGATATTTATTAAATAACTAATTTTTATTAGTTGGTGGTTAATGGGTCAAATCCATAATTTATTTAACACTCTTACCACTAGGCCCATGTATTAATAATAAGTTAGTGGATTTGTCAATTTTAATAAACAATTAATTTAGAAAAGAAAAGAAAGGGGAAACGAAAATATTACCGAATCAAAGCGACGGCCGGTGGTGGAAACAATTCTTCACTTTGAGGTAAGAGTTAACAAATACACTAATTTCTGCATAGGTGAATAGGCATAGATGTCACAAAATGATTATTTATATTATTCTTATTATTATAATAAAGATGGAAAAGAAAGGAAAACAAAAGAGATACCGACGAATTGCTTATATGATGCGGCTATATGTTGCTGCTGCAACATTCTGCCTGCAATCATTGGTAATGATTACCAAATGATTGAGGCATCAATTCATTTGTGATGTAGGAAATTGGAACATATAAATGTAGGTTGTTTGGTATGAGGGGTAGAAAGGGCTAGTTTCCCGTGAACTGTTTCATAATGTGGCGTCGGTTAATTGTAATATGTTATTTTCTTAAAGTTATAATATTATGGTTTAAGTTTTTGATATATTGAGATAAATAATTAAATAGTGTGTATTATATTATATGAAAACTATTAGGGTTGTAGTGTTTGGAGAAATTATTACTTAACCCTAGACTTGAAATTTAGGAAATATGGGATTTGACCTATTGGTTGGAATCAAGATTTAGGAACTTTATTATACATTTGAGTGAGTTTTTGGGTCAAAGCTAGACACATAATAATGTGTGTGTCGTTAGTTTCAAAATCTTATTGTGATTATTTATTTGAATAGACTGCATTGATTTGGAATCTCAACAAAAAGGGAAGGCTCAAGTCCCGGAGTGAATTGTTGATTAATTGAGGCAAGTGGATTTATAAACCCTTGTTAAGTGCATAGAGTCGTGTATTTCCTTGTGGTATGTGTTGGGAAGTAATGGGACTTGGCGATGGGTTGATTTGTCCATGTTGAATAATTCTAACGATGAAAAAGGGGTAATAAAAGGCAATGTGATTAATTGTTGGTGTGTGATGTGTTGAGAATGATTTTGAAAGGCTTATTGATTCATTGTTGGTGTTGTATCACGATTGTGTTGTTTTGAATTGTGCAATGTTATGAAAATGGTCATCTCCTCATTATTGTGAACATGTCATGATTTGCATTATTTTGATACGTGATTGTGACAAGTGTTATGTGAATTGAGAAAGAACAAGAAATTAAAGAGGATGTACTATTTCGAGGGACGTGTCGCGCGCAGCGATGAATACTATATATCGAGGGACATAGCACACGCCGCGATGGATACTATATATCGAGGGACGTATCGCGCGCCGCGATGGATACTATTATCGAGGGACGTGTGGCAAGCCGCGACGGATGCATGGACAGATATGTCCCCCATAGGTCCCGGAATGAGAGACAACGGGTGTGTATCGTTAGGTCAGACATACATCACTATACTTGACATTGCATTGCACATCTTTATCATTGATGAAATTTATCTTGTGTGTTGTTGATCTTGTGAGTGCCTTTCTGTGGAAGTTGTGATTGATAAATATTGAGTTTGTTGTTGAGGATATGTAACTATTAGAGTGTTGTTATGGAGTTGTGTTCTATGTAAACTGTGAACTGTTAGGTTGGGCTGGCTTTATGCAGGTTGTAGTTGTGGAGGTTCGGATGGGGTGTAAGGAGTACTCGTATTTTATTCCCTTAGCTTGTGTTTTGAAGTTTACTTGTTGAGTACTATGTGGTTTGGTACTCACCCCTTGCTTCTACATTTTTGTAGGTTACGAGCCCGGATTATTGTGATACTTTTCCGAGGCTTCTTGGAGATTGGTGAGGTAGTTGTTTATCATCTCAGCGGACCTTCTTACTCCTATTTATGATCTTGTTCTATTCTAGAAACAATGTCATTTGAGACTTGTATTTTTCTTTTGAATCAATTGTAATACTTTAGAGGCTTGTACACATGACAATCAGGTTTTGGGGATTTAGTTAATTTGACTTATTATCCGCATTAGTAATTGAGTATAAAACTTCTAGTTTTTTTATTTTACTTCCGAATTTATCATATTATTTAGGTTTTAGGCTGACTTGTCTTGGTGGGATAAGACAAGTGTCATCACATCTATTTTGGATCGTGACATATAATCGAGTCTTTCATTATATATCTAGTTTAAAGAAAAGCTCGTCGGGAATATTAAAAATTTTCATGACCGCCATATTTCTTCTATATTTAAGTGGCTAGAAACAGGCAGCTAAAGGACGACATGCCTGCTTCTAGCCAGGGGCAATTTCAGAATTATATAAGTGGCATGAAGCAGGAAACTAATGAACGACATGCCTGCTTCTAGCCGGAGGCAATTTCGGAATTTTCAAACTATGTTATTTCTAGCGATGGTACTTGAGTGTTTGAGGGCTTGTACTTGTTATTTTTTGGACCAAAAAACCACGCTATCTCTTATTATTATTTTTTGTATCCTTTAATTAACTTAAAGTTTATGAAGAATGGTGGACCCCATTAGCATTTTGGTTTCACGCGCATACTGGAGTCTTTTTGTTTCTCTTCACAAAATAGGTAAAAGATATGGGCCCTACTTTGAATATGTTTTTGCACAACGTTGCCCTTGCAATCGTTTTACAAAGATGAGTTACATTATTATACTACTTATTTTTTGTATTATTTCTTAAATCTAATAAATTAAGTCTTTTGAAAAATAATTAAAAATAATTATAGTTAATAATAATAATAGACTAAAAAAAAAATAAAAAAAAATTATCTTTTGATATTCAAATTGAATAAATAATTATTAATATGGTAGACAAATAAAAATAAACAAAGAGAGTAAAATGATTTCTTGTGGTAATCAATTTGTAAATAAACACCATAAATATTATTCTACTTATTCATATTTATATGATGGTATTTAATTTATCACAATCTTTAAAAATGAGAGGAATTATTGTGTATCATTTCATTAGGAATTCAAAAAAGACCTTAAAATGATAGAATAATAAATATAATTTTTTAAAATTTTTTTATGTAAAATATTATAAATCACAACTTAAAATATTTGAAAATCATATAAAATTTTTGATTGACTCTTCAAATTCTATTTGTGTCACATAAATTGAGACATGGGGAATAATAAAGACATAAAGTCACCATTGAAGTTGTTCGGAATTTTCAAAAAGACACCTTAACTGTGCAACCGTCATATTACCCCACTAAACAATTTTGAACAAATATTATTATATCATTTTTCGATCAGCGCCAGATTTTAAGAAACAAGTGTGTTCACACATCAATCATTACATGACACATATTAATTTAATTAAAATATTATTTTTTTCATTTTAAGTTTTTTCTTTATTTCTCTCTTACTTTTTGACTTATTTTAATTTTGATTTCATCTTAAATTTCACTTCATCTTCCACCTCCCACTTTCAAGTGAACCATCCCTCCATTTTATTTCCTTTTCTTCACCTCCCACCCTCACCCCACCCCCCACATCAAGTTGAACCCTACTCTCATTTTTTTTCTTTTCTTTTTCTTCTTCTTCTCCGGTCAAATTCTTTTTAGAATTCATACTATTTTTTAGACTTTATTGAATTATTAATAACAAAATTAATTATTTTTCTCAGAAAATTTAAAATTTTGAAGGTATCATCAACTACTCATTTTCATATAACTTCAAAATTAGAAATGACAATTTTAAAAGAATCAATGAATTCCCTGAAAATTGAAAGAACTTACTTGAAATCGGATAAAAAAAATTATATGATACTTCCTAATTATCTTGAAATCTAGTGGGTTTATCAAATTGTTCGAAATGTAAGAAAATATTTAGATAAATTTTAAAATTAAAGAGAGTAAACTAATAGTACTAAAACAAGGAAGGTGAAATTGTGGTAAAAATGGTGACATTGAAAGTGAGAAGCTTCAATGGAGATGAATGCTTTTTTGAAGAAAAAAAAAAGAGAAAATATAAAAAGGGAAAAAAGTTAAAATACTAAGAAAATATATTTTATAATAAAATACTTGTAAAAGTAAAATTATATTAGTTATTTTAGGTTGCTCACTCTCTTTGAGAGAGTGCACACCACTCTCTATGTCAAGTGCACGAAAAATGATATAATAATGTCTGTTCAAAATTGTTTAGTGGGGTAATAGGACGGCTGCAAAGTTAAGATGTCTTTTTAAAAATTCGGGACAACTTCAGTGGTGACTTTATGTTTTTTCTCTTTAAAATTAAGACAATACTATAAGTGACAATAATTAACAATTTCAAATATTTAAAAAATAAAATAAAAATTTGGATGACTCTCTAAGTTTTATCCATGGCGCATAAATTAGGACAAAATCAATACTCCCTTTGTCCCAATTTATGTGACACTTTTCGTTTTTCGAGAGTCAAATAGTTTAAGTTTGAGCGAAAATTTGCGCATGTAATCTTCAATTTTTTAAAAATAAAATTTATATATTTGTAAACTACGTAAAAAAAACTATAAGTAACAACTATTGATAATTCAAAATATTTAAAAGATCTATGAAAAACTTACTGTAAAAAATAAATTTATTTGAATCTCGAAATCCAAAAAAAGTCATATAAAATGAAACGAAAAGAGTAATATATATTGAACACGTGCTGGCACAGGCTCATATATCCCGTTCTTCTAATTTGCGTTGTGGTAAAGAACCATATATTTTATTATTAACTGGACTAGGTTTGCCGCAATATATAATAAGGTAAACTACACTAAACATGCTTATATTATGACTCTCAGTTATACAACGATTCCCAATATTTTAAAATTAAACATACATGATCTTTTCACCATTTCTTTTTCTAATATTTAATTGATTTGTTTGCCCTAAAATTTATTTATTAAAGCTTTAATATTTGAACTATTTTTTAGGAAGTCTTAATTATATGTAGAACCAAATATAAGAATTAATTTTAATGTTGAAATACGTGAAACTAACAAGTTTACTCCACTTTCAATTCACGTAAGAATCACATTTTCAGATTATTTTTTGCTAATAAAATTCACTTTCAACTCTATTAGGACTGTTTTCAATTCTCACTAGGAATATTAAATCTTTCCTTATATAAAATGTGTAAAAAAATTATTACTTAAATAATATCCTAATTTAGGACCGTGGAATGAATTATCCCTTATTTAAAGTTATCTATATCTATCTATATATAATAGGAGAGGAAAAAGCGCATACGTGTCAGCACCACAAAAATCATCTTTTTAAATAATTAAAATAAAATTAGAATAAATTAAATATAAATTATTTTAAAACTTAAATATGATTAAGTTTTTTTTGTGGTGCGCCACATGTCAGCACCACAAAAACAGTTTTTTTTAAATAATTTGAATAAAATACATTTACTGGCTTAATTAATAAATTATTATTTTATTTTAAAAATAATTTTAAATATAGAATGTAACGTGTGTGTCTGTGAGAGATTCCTTTTTTTGTGAATAAATATTTTAAATTAATTAAACTTTATTATTTAAAATTAACATCTAATTATATATCTTCAAATTATATACCCACGTTTGGAAGTTTCTTTTAAAATTCATCATTTATATAATTTATATAATATCTACATATCTATATATAAAGGACAGATTAGTATAATTCATGAATTATCAAAATTAATTTAAAATCTAAAACTAAAAATAAAAATTGCAAAAAAAAAAAACCGAAGAAAATACTAATTATCTAGAATAACGGTTGCATGTAGTTATCCACAATTTTTAAATTTACATACTTGCAGTTATTTTTAAAAATTTGAATAAGAAGTCATGGGTTCAATTCTATTAATCAGTTTTCAAAGTACCAATTTAACTCATAGGTTTTCTCAATGAAAATTTAGTATTCCCAAAGAATTGATGGGTTAACGTCAATAAGTATTGAATTTATCAGTTCTTTGTGTCACACATATTTTTCTTATTCTTACTTAGCTAGTATACGTACCCGCGTATTTTAAAATGAATAATTTTGTTTGAATTAAAAATAACTAATACAAATTATCCGACTAAGCATATTATGTGTAATTATAGTTATCTTGAAATTCAAATATTTTAAAATTTGAAATTTCAAATAAAGAATTACATCATATATTTTAAAATTGGAATTTTAAATTGTGAATAGTCTTAAATTTGCTAAATAACTTATAATTGAAATATTGTTCAGGATAGAATTTAATAATAATAATAAATAATTTTCTTATTTTAAATTTATATAACACACTTTATTTTTTAGGTATTAAGAAAAAAGAATGACACATTTATTATTTGACAAATAATTAATTATACTATCAATATTTTATCTATGTTGGATCTCAATTATTTGCAAAAAAGAATCATAAAAGTGTACTTATTTTTTTAAAAAAATTTATTGGTGTATTGAAAATTTGTAAAGTCTTTCCATATTTCTAGAATGTCATGCCTAGTTAAAATACATCACATAAATTAGAATGGAATAAATAACAATTATCACCTTATTTTCAAATACAATATACCTGAAAAAACATTACAAAATCAAGAAAATTAATTATGCATTTGAATGATTTTTAAATACCATAATTGGATAGAACCAACTCAAAAATATAACACTGTTAAGGTGAATTTATGCTCCTTTGTTATCGGCAAGATATAAGACACCACAGTGAAAAAAGAAAAAAAAGGGAACATGACATATTTATTAATCACGTATGTTAAATAAATAAATTTAAAATGAATCAAAACAATTGTACACATGCATTACACATGTTTCCTTGAGTTATTATTGTGTTTTTGTTCTTACTTTAATATATGCATGGAAAGTGTTAGAGAGAAAATCCACTAAAATTATTATCTCATTTGCTTGACCATATTTGTTTTGTTACTTTATTAAATCATTTGATTTACAACGTTTAATAGTTATTTGAAATAAGTACAAAACATAAAAACCTACAACTGACAGTAAAGATATTAATGTTTTTTTTAAAAAAAAATAAGTTATCAAATAAAATAAATGTGAAAAGTGCAAATTCTCATAAAATAATGACTTTGAATTTCCTTAACTAACTCAACAAAAGATTAAACCATGTTGTTAATTTCAAATTACGACACCTTCTCAACGTATCAAACACACTTTTATATAACTTAAGATGTAAATTTAAAATTATTTAGTGTTAGAGACTTTAAAATTCCATAAAATTTCAAAAATCAAGTTCAAATTAGAGTTATCCAATTTCTATCTGCAGAATGATAATTACAAAAGTAGACATAGACATAATTCTCCATTGAGTACATATATGAGAGTGTTTCTCGTCGATCTGATAGAATTTTCAATAGATCTACCAAATAGAAGTACATTCCATAGAAAGATACTCATATTTATTCTTTCATGATCATTATTCAGACTTGTTCAAACTTGGCATCGATGACATATAAATTACTAATTACTACCTAAATAATATGCTGACAACCTCCATTATATATGTATTACTCATCACTTCAAACACCGAAGATTAATTGTCATAAACAAATGTAATATAAGAAAACAACAGGAAAAGCAAAAAATGTTACCATGTTCAAGTGGTTGAATAAATATAAGAGAATATGAAATTCTGAAATTTGTAGATTCTCTTAAGAAGATGTAGGTGATAAGAGTTAAGAATAAATACTATGTTATGCGGTTGGCTTTTTTCTAGGGATAAGATAAGATTAGTTTCTTATCTTTTAAATTTTAAATTAGTTAGCCAAATTTTAAAAACTTACGTTTGGATATTAATTTAGATAACTACCATTTTTTAAAAATAAATTCAAAAAGGACAGTTAAATTAATTTGTTTATAAAAAATTATTAATTGTTTAATTAACAAAAAGAGTCCTAAACGTCTTTTTTAATTGTTTGATTTTTAAAAAAAAAATTAATTTGTGTTCTTATCTTTCTGTTTGTAATTGTTCATTTTTTTTATTTACCAATTAGGAATTTAAATTAATTTTTAATTATAAAAACTGCTTTTAAAAATAAAATAGTGATTCGTTATTTAAAAATATTTATCATTGTAAAAAATGTTTTAAATTAGTGGCCATTTTTGCTTTTTATTTATTATTAATAAGAGTTAAAAACTTTAATTTTTACTTTTTGAAAATGATTGATTCACAACCGTTTTTGATTATTTTTTTCATTTGTACTTTTTAATTTATTATTTTTCTAAAATTTTGTTATTTAAATATTTAAAAGTTTTTTTGTGTTGCTGCCATGTATCATTAATTTAAAATTATTTTATCAATTAAACAATAATTTATTATTTAATCCTATTACATGTAATTAATTTTAATTACTTTAAAATTTCATTTTTTGTGGTGCTGACACGTGTCACTTTTACTTCTCCCATTATATATAGATAGATATTATATATAGATAGATTCTAATCAGGTATCATTTGTCAAACCTTTTTTTTAATATACATTTGTTTCAGCTTTTTGGGGGGGTTTAGTTGTGTTTGTTCATTTCTATTCTGTATTAGTATTTGAGATCTAAGGATATATATTTTGAATCATTAGTTTTATTTATCTAATGTGATTATGATGTTTCATTGCTTAATTAAACAACATCAGGTCTTGCTTATACATAACATTAATAAACTCGAGGAACTATAGATAAATTAACCGTCAAAGTCACATAAAAGTCTAAAAAATGATGTTTAGACCCATGATGTTGGATAAAGCTTAATAACCATGATTATATCCATAAATTTTGATTCCATAAAAATTATTTTGAAAATAAAAATATTCTCCATGAAGTGAATGTTCTGAGTTCATTTTTAGGGTAATGGGTTAAGTTTTGTGCTGTCATAATTTACGAGGCATTCTCATAATTTTTGATAATGGGTTAAGTTTTGTGTTGTTTTTTCCACAGGAATCATATGAATGTTCTGAGTTCATTTTTAAGGTAATTAGCTACGATTAAATAATAGAATATGATTATATTTTCTAGGACTCCAATAAGATATTGCCTTTATGACATAAATTTTTTAATTGAAAGTGGATATACTAATCTTTTTTCCTAAAATACTATCTGAAGTGATATTATAGGAGCACTTTTTGAAAATTTATAGTGGTAACTCTATGTCTATGATTTAAAATTTATAAACATTGATACCAATATTAAGACAAGTAAAGTTGATGAGAGAATATTGAAGGAAATGAACAAAAGAGTTATAAAAAATCACATATTTTGAAGGAATAATTTTCAAAAGTTACATATTTAAAAGACACGTTACAGTTTCAAACATAATAAAAAAAAATGTTTTTTTAAGTTATAGTTTAAAAAGATTAGTTAGAATTTAAAATTTACCATGATCGTTTAAGTGAACATGTATTCAAAATTATATTTATCAACTAACCGCGCAACGCGTGGGCACGTATACTAGTAATAATATAACAACAATTATCCATAATGAACGGCATCAACTGCATTTCACCACATCCTAAACAAATATTTAAAAGGATTCCCTTCATAGATTTTAAATTGTTTAATTTAATAAATGCTTAAAATGCAAAAAAGTTTTAAAACTGCCCATTAATTAAGTACTACCGCATAATCCTATTTAATTTCACTGTAAAACTAATTTACATTGTACATGTCATTCAAATTGATACCGTATTCATGTAGAAACCAAACATTGTTCTTTTGAACACCAAAATCAGTTATGGCTTTACAATTTTATACAATATCAAATATTTCAAGCAAACTCATACGATGAAATTTGAAAGTTCAAGTTATTCGATTGTGATTAGTGCCGGATAAGTACACAAAGTAAATATTCTTTTCTTTAAAGTTAGTTTTGCAAGATGACAAGGGAAATTCTATATTCATAATGTATATATTGTGGATTTTCACATTACTAATTATTTCTGCATATTAACGTAACACAAATTTCTATTTTAATTTAGAATAAATGTATACATGAAAGTTTTTAATTAATAATTTTAGGGACAATATTCTTGAACTCTGTTATACATCAACTTTTCATGTCTTAAACTATAAATCTATCTATTTCTGTTTCATAAGTTGTTTGATTGTGTTTGTAATAAAGATTGTTCTAATTTCAGTTTTTTTTAGTTCATTTAATATATTTTAAGATCTATCTATTTAATACATATTAGTAAATAGTATTCAATATTTATATATTGTTTATTTTATTTTAATTGCAGTAATACTGGAAATAGGCAAAAATACTTGCATCAAAGAATCTATAGATATAATTCCTATTCAGACATGCTTAAAGTGACTTTCTGTATCTTTAAATGAAAAATAATAATATGAAAGTTCTATTAAAGAGTAGAAAATATGTAGGTCTTTTGCAAAATAGATATTTTATAAATTATTAGTGAAAGGCAAAATTCTATCTGTTCATTTTATACTTCATAAATAAATACTTACATTTTTTTAAAAGTTATGCTTACTAAAAGATCAAGTGACAGTATTCATTTGTATAATAAGTATATTTTTTGGCATAATTATTTTTAACCGTTTTATATAATTAGTTTAGTAGTATATTTTCATCCTTTTTCATTTTAAATATAATAAATAGTCTTGGTTGATTCCTTAGTAAACTTTTATTTATATTGTAACAGTGAGATGTTACAAAAGTTTAATAGATTATTCTTGTGATCCAAACAAATTATATTAATTAATTATGGGTAAATAACATAAATTCCACTAGTTTATGTTTTAATTACTAGTATTCACGGTAGTTTCTAATATTACTTTCTTTACCATATTTTGTTGGTTGGATACATGTATCTTAATTCGACGGATGCATGTACCCGAGGAATTAACAAAGCAGGATACATATTTAATTAAGGACTCTAACTAAAATGCTTAATTTAAGGAGAAAATCACTCCTTTAATAGATTTTAAATATATTTTGTCTAACAACTTCTAAAAATTCAAAAAAAAATTACTTTCTTCCATTTATTTTTAGCAACAAAAAAGTAAAAACAAAATATTTTCAAAAATTTGAATTTGTTTCTTTGAATTTTGAGAATTTTTATTTTCAATTTTCATGTTTAGAGAACAACATGTTTCTCGCACTCAAGTTGGTTGTTACTTTGTCGAATAATCTGATAAAAGTATATTGAACTAAATGCATACCTTTTTTATTTGAAAATTTTGTATAAATCAAACTCATTAATTAACTGAATCGAGATACATGTCTTTTACTAATGTATTTGAAGTATGTATCTGGTTCATGCATCTAATTTCCTTAGGTGTATTTGCTATATATGTGTATTTGATACATACTTAGTGACTTAAATATATTAATTATGTACCAATTACATGTAGCATATATCGCAGATACATGTATTTGAAATTTGTTTGTGTATCTGAAGTATGTATCCAATAAATTTGTGATTGCCGTAATTTCATAAAAATGTGTTCTACAACGATCTCCTTGAAGTATGACCAGATACATGATAGAACCGTCTCAGATACACAAAATAAAACACACTAGATCACGACAGAAAAATCTCATATGCACAGAATAACATGCTCAGATACATGACAGAAAACAACTCATATGCATTTTAGAGAAAATGCATATATATCTTTAATAAATAATCAAGATACATGAAATATTCTGACTAGATACATGACAGAATCATCTCAGATAAATTGAATGAAACATACAACCTACCATTTCATTACAAAAAAAAATCATACTCTTTTTCATCTTTCCTCACTCTTCATAATAAAAATAATAGAAAATGGGGTAAAAACAACAATAAAATCACCAGTAATCAAGCCATAGATCTTGATCTAGGGAACAAGGAGCCAAAATAACCGCCCCATACTCATCCGATACATGACAAGAATGATGGTTGAATAGTAACAAACCTCTAAATATATAATTGATGAACCAAATCATTTTTTATAGTTATTCTGAGGAAATCATGAGCTTTTAACATTGATTTTGGCACATCCCACTCTAAAATTAAACAAGAAAATAAAATGGTGATGGTAGTAAAAATGGAGGAAAGAAAGAAAGAAGACAAATTATAAGTAGTATGGTTTGCAGCAAGAGTGGTTGGTTTAATTTAATAGCATGTTAAGAGCGTGCAATTTTAACGTGGGGGTGGGAGGAAGATATTGTTTGCGGAGAAAATTGGGAGAACTGGATCGTTTTTGATAGCTATTCAGAAGAAATTATGAGTTGAAAAGATGAAGGAAGAGAGAAAATATGGTGGAGGACGTTGGAGGTGGGGGAGAGTTCTTGTTGGCAGAGGAGATTGAGGGAGGTTAAATTGTTAATGTCTTTTTAATTAAGGAGTTTAAATTTTAAGATCAATATCATATTTAAGAGATTTGTGTATCTGATTTAACTTTTTATAATAAATGGTATAATTATTAAAAAGTGGTATTATGAGTAATATTTTTAAACTATAGGTAAAATATGTATATATGGTAGTTAATTATGTCTAATTATGTAGTTTTTTCATTAATTATTACTTCTATTGTAATAGCAAAAAAGTGAAAGAGGCTTTGCATAAGAACTTAGTTTGTAATTAGTTTCTTTATTTTCTCTTTAGATAAATAATTATTCATATATATAATGTTTTGAATCTTAATAAGCAATGATAATCCTTCAAAGTATATATATATTAGAATAGAAGGGATTGCAAAGTTGTATTCTACGGGAAAAAGAATGTCAATGCCACATGACAGTGTTATACACATGCATATCTCATGTTATTAAATGCGGTGACTTCTCTCCCACCCTACGCACACCAAATTATGATGATTTTTTTCATGAACATTTAATTTAATGATCATAGCTCCTGAGTATTTGATAACTCATATATATACAATAACATATTTCTTTAATTTCAAAATATCTTTGCAATAAATTAATATAATATCTCTCTCTATTTATAAAATAGGAGAAACAAAATAATATTATAATAATAAGTATCATTACCATAAAATATCATGTGTCAAAATATCTTTGCAATAAATCCATACACACCGTTTTGCTGTGGTGTGTATGGACAAGAGCTTTCATGTACAATACCATAAACTTGAAACAATTTTGTGCATGCATGGCTAAAGAATTCTCCACCATTATCAGATCTCAACCTTTGAACCTTTTTACCAAACTGTGTGTTTATTTCAACAAAGAAGTTTTTCAACAACATCAATACATCTGACTTGAGTCTCATAAAAAAAACCCAAGTCCATCTTGTGTGATCATCAACAATGGTTAGAAATACCTCATTCCATCATATGTTTCCCATTTATATGGTCCCCATACATCAACATGTAGTAATTGAAAGCTAGTAGTACACCTACTCAAACTATGTGGAAAAGGCAGTCTAGTTTGCCTTGCAAGTGTACATATCTCACAATTATTCAAAGTAAAAGAACTATTCTTACTAAGATCTTGAAACATAGGTATCCTTTTAAGAACTTTCATAGGAACATGACACAGTCTTTGATGCCAAATAGTAGCATCTGCCTCTTGTGATACTGCACAACATTTGTTAAAGCCTGCCTCCTTATTTTCAGCTTGTGAGTACATAGTGTAGAGTCCTTCCTCTTCTTTACCAATCTCCCTCACCATCCCAGATGAGAGGTCCTGCATAACACAACAATGTGGATAAAAAGTTACACAACAATTCAAGTCCTTTGTCATTTGAGAAACTGACATGAGATTAAACTTAAAATCTGGCACACACAGAACATTTGTTAGAATATCACCTTCACCTAGATGATAATTTCCTATATGTGAAACTCTGGCTGATTCCCCTATAGGTAGGTGCACCTGGCCTGCATTTTCTATCAGTCATTTATCCAGTAAGTGTATGATCTCCTATCATGTGATTAGAGGCCCCTGTATCTATTATCCATTTAATAGAGGCTGTCTGAGAATGAGAAAAATTACCTGCCATGTGAGCA